>WTSP01027276.1:77491-94645 GCA_025331215.1 Actenoides lindsayi | reverse complement strand
AAGTCCTTGAAGCACAAAGCTCTCTGCTTTCCTGTCTGGAGGCTCCCCTTTCTCCCCCCCCCCCCCCCCCCCCCAAGGCTGGAGTTCCTTGAAGATTAATTTGTGGGCAGTTTTTCTGTCAAGGACATGAAGATACAAAGCAAAGTATCCAAGGGAATTACCAGAGGGGATGAGAAGAGCTTGCTTATTATTGTAAACATGGACTGTAGAGGATTAAGCTTGTTATCTAAATATAGAGCAGGTGAACATAATTTAAACTGAAGGTTAGTTTTGGCACAGAAACAAATTCATGCAGGCTGCCCTACTGTTTGAGATGGAGATTGATAAACTTATTGGAGGATTTAATTTGCATAGTGTTTGCAACAATAGTAGGTTGAATGTGGTGTCCCAGGAGGGACATCCATTTTTTTGTTACAAAATGACATAGCAGGGTTTTGTATGTCTTGTTTAGGGTCACTTTAATGCACAGTTTGATATCTAGGAATTGTTTTGTCAAATGCTGACCTTTATTTTTCTGTTTTCTAAATAGTGGTTGTTTTTTTTTTTATTTCCCCCCCCTCAAGGGCTTGGATGGTTTTAGATCAATACAGAAAGAAGTCAAAGCTTTTCCGTACTAAAGTTCTGTTGGCTCCACTGGGGGATGATTTTCGCTATGTTGAAAGCTCAGAATGGGATCAGCAGTACCAGAATTATCAGAAGCTGTTTGATTATATGAATTCTCATCCTGAATGGCATGTTAAGGTAAATATACTTACTAGGATTTGTTGAGAAAGCAATATATCTCTATTTTTGAGATTCTTCGTGGAAAAAAAGTTGTGCTTTGGGTTTGTTTTTTTTTGTTAAACTGTGCAGCTTATGATGTTATTTAACAGTAGATTGATTTGTCTTGGAAGGTTACATTTTTTTACGTTTACCACCTCCTGTCCCTCCAAAACAAAAACTTTGCTATTAATATCTGTTTAAAAAACATAAATACTATCCAAACTAGGTTATTTTAGAGAAAGCTATTAGGTTTGTTTTCACAGGCTTCAGGCATTTTTATTTAAGTCTCACAGGTTTTGTTATTTGAAATTATTGTATTTTCTTATTAGAAGTTCAAGAAATTTTGTTGCTTTGCTTGGTTTCACGTCCCAAAACAAACAAACAAAACATCCTAAGAGGCATCATGGCTGGCACATGTTGTTGAATACAATAAAATGTAAGAGATTCAGATGGCTACAAGAGGAGTGGATATACTAACACAATTGATGAGTTATCACTTAAAGTCATTAATTATATTTGAATGTTAGCATACAAATTCATACATCCTAATGTGTAAGCTGAGTACTTCAGAAATTTCTTGCACTATAGATGTGCTCTGTACTCAGAGACCTTTTCATTATCTTTCAGCATGGGAATATGGAATAGAGGACCACAATCTTACTTTTTCTTGAGTTTCAAATGAGAGAGCACTGCTTTAACATTTAGGCTTTTTAAAACAGTTTTAGTTTCTTTCGTATACCATATTGCATCTGTTTTTTCCTCACTTTTTCTGAGACGTCTTCCTACTCCTCTAGCTGCAGATTTGAGTAGTGCCTAGTCTGTTAGTTCTTCTTGCTGACTTCTGGAATTGTGTTCTGCATAAGAAATCTCTTGGGATCACATCTTGTTCAAGAACTGGATTTTGCATGTGTTTCCTATGAGATCATAGAATCATAGAATGGTAAGGGTTGGAAGGGACCTCTGGAGATAGAATCAAACCCCTCTGCCAGCGCAGGAACACCCAGGGCATGCAATGCAGGCATACCATTACTTCTGCTCCTATCACAGGGCACAATTGAAAAGAGACTGGCCCCTTCTACTTGACACCCACACCCACCCTTCAGATATTTGTAAACATTCATAAGATCCCCTCTGTCTTCTCTTTTCCAGATTAAACAGCCTCTAGATTCTCAGCTTTTCCTCGTAAGAAAGATGTTCCAGTCTCTTCATCATCTTTGTAGTTCTCTGTTGGACTCCCTCTAGTATTTCACTGCCTCTCTTGACCTTGGGAGACCAGAACTGAACACAGTACTCTGGATGTGGTGTCACTGGTGCAGAGTAGAGGGGAAGGAGAACCTCCCTCGACCTGCTGGACACACTTTTCTTTATACACCCTGGGATACCATTGGCCTTCCTGGCCACAAGGGCACATTGCTATTCCATGGATAATTTATTGTCCACCAGGACACCAAGGGCCTTCTCCACAGAGCTGCTTTCCAGCTGGTCTACCCCTAACCTGTATCAGTGCATGGTGTTGTTCCTCTACAGGTGTAGGACTCTACAGTTATCCTTGTTGAACTTGATTAGATTTGCCTTTGCCCAGCTCTCCAGTCTGTCCAGATCTCACTGAATGGCAGCACAGCCTTCTGGTGCATCAGCCACTCCTCCCAGTTTCATATCATCCGCAAACTTGCTATAAGGGTACACTGTGTCCCTTCATCCAGGTCATTGATGAAGATTTTGAATAAGACTGGACCCAGACCTGACTGCTGGGGACCACCAGTAGCACAGGTCTCCAACTGGACTCTGATCACAACCCTCTGAGCTCTTACTGTTCAGCCAGTTCTCAACCCATCTGACTGTCCGCATTTCTAACACACACTTCTTGAGCTTACCCATTAGGATGTTATGGGAGACAGTGTCAAAAGCTTTGCTGAAGTCGAGGTAGACAACATCTGCTGCTTTCCCTGCATCTACCCATTCAGTCACACCGTTGTAGAAGGCCATCAGAATAGTTAGACATGACTTCCCTTTAGTAAATCCCTGTTGACTACTCTTGATAACCTTCTTTTCTTCCATGTTCTGAGATATGATCTCTAAAATGAACTACTCCTTTACCTTTCCAGTGATGGAGGTGAGGCTGATTGGTCTGTAATTTCCAGGGTCGTCCTTCTTGCCCTTTCTGAAGACTGGAGTGGTATTGGCTTTCCTCCAGTCCTCAGGAACCTCACCTGAGATGTGGGTGACATGATACATGTGAATGCCTACTATGTCTTAGTGAAGGGATATACACCTGGAGATCACTCTTCTAAATCTGAAGTCCATCTTTTAAATCTAAAGCTTGCTGCTGTCACCATATTTTCTCCCCCTAAAATGCATATGGTACAGAGGTAGCTACTGTTTAGATACTAATAGCAGCACACTTACTGTAGTCTCCATTCCTACTAACCTGGGCTGAATGATTTCTTCTCTGGGGCAAAATTTGGAGACATTAGCTCTGAGGTTGTTCCTCAACTACCACTCCTGTCCTGAGGCATCTGAAAGATCCTTATCTAAAAGGTACTGCTCAGCCCATTGTCAAGGACTCTAGGAGTCTTTCATCATCCCTGGCCTGCCCACCAAGTTTAATGCCTTGGGAATCACACCAGCCCTTGGAGTCCTCGTAGAAGTATCAAACCCTTTTTCTGGTTCTTAATATCCAGGCAAAAAAAAAAAAAATGCAGTACTCTCAGCCGTTTCATATCTAGAATAGATTCTTATCTGGAACACTGTTGGCACTGGAGTGTGTCTCTTATTTACCTATGTAGTGTTTTTTTTCCTTTCTCTGTTTTTTGGGTTTGGTAGGGTGTTTTTTTTGTTTGTTTGTTTGTGGGGTTTTGGAGGTTTTTTTGGTCACTTTTTGGAGGGGGGTTTTGGTTTGGTTTTGTTCTTTTTTTTGAAATTGATGTCATTTATCCTTGGAGATACCCTTGTACTGCCACCCAGCGTGACCTGGACAGACATGAGTGTTGGGCAGAGTGGAACTTAAGGAGGTTCAACAAGGGGAAATGTAGGGTCTGGCACCTGGAGAGTGGCAACCCCTTGCATCGATATAGGTTAAGGGTAGATCTGCTGGAAATCAACCCTGAGGAGAAGGATCTCTGAGTCCTGGTAGACAGTAAGTTAACCAAGAGCCAGCAGTGTGCCCTCTTGGCAAAGAAGGCCAAGGGTATGCTGGGGTGCATTAAGTAGAATGTAGCCAGTAGGTCAAGGGACATCATTTGACCCCTCTATTCTTCCCTGGTGACACCATATCTGGAATACTGTGTCCAGTTCTGGGCTCCCCAGTTTGAGAGATGGGGAACTACTGGAGAGAGTCCAGCGGATGGCTACAAAGATGCCTGGGGGAGTAGAGCATCTCTCTTAGGAGGAAAGGTTGAGAGAGCTGGAACTATTTAGCCTGGAGAAGAGAAGGCTGAGAGGAGACCTTATCAATGTCTCTAAATATCTAAAGGGTGGGTGCAAGGAGGACGGTGCTGAACTCTTGTCAGTGGTGCCCAATAACAGGACCAGGTGCAACAGGCATATGTTGGAACACAGGAGATTCCATCTAAATATGAGGAAAAACTTACTGTGAGAGTAACAGGGCACTGGAACAGGCTGCCCAGGGAGGTTTTGGAGTCTCCTTCTCTGGAGATATTCAAAACCCACCTAGATGTAATAATTTGTAAAGTGCTGTAGGCAAACCTGCTGTTGTGGTGGGCATTGGCCTAGGTGATCTCTCGAGGTCCCTTCCAACTCCAGTGATTCTGTGAGATGAGCTTAAGTGGAGAACTTTCACACTACTGTACTTTCTCCAATGGACTGTAGCTCCACAGGCAAGTAAGAGGTCATGTTCAGCTTCTTAAGAACCTAGATTATATAAAGAAAGACTTCACATTTCTTCCTTAAATACTGAGATGCCTAGGATGATATTACCTACACAAGGGACTACCTACTCTGCTTTCTGATCTTATGGAGGATTTACACTTTCAGAAGCATTTGAGGTATTTATCTAGTGGATGTGGCAGCACAGATTCTCATGCCAGGAACTATTCTGTGGTCCTGAAAGTATGTGGTGGATTACTGTAAAAGGTACTTATGTTGTTCACAGGGAGTTTCATCTCCCTTTTGGGGATCTCCTTTGCATCTATTATACGTATATTAAGCTGGGACTTTTTATATGCCAGTAGAAAAGTCTACCAGGTTATTTTACTGTTCCCACTTGCCTGACATTAGAATCAGTTTTCTTCAACTTTGTTGATTCCCCTGATGAGGTTTTTATCCTCTGTCCCAGCATATAGAAGGAAGGTCACCTATACCTGATTTTTCTTGTTCCATTGATTTCTACTTTTTTTTTCATATGAATTCTGTCTTGTAGGTGTCTGTGATAGTGTGGAAAAAAGCCAAGTGTCCTAGAAGTGCCTGATAAAGCAAGGATCACTAATATTGGCATTTGTACGGAAATACGTTTTTCTCTACTTTCCTGCCATTCAAAGTGGCAAGTTATACTGTGTGAATACTGTTTGGTTTGGTTTTTTAAATCTTAGAATCACAGAATGGCTTGAGTTGAAAGGGACCTTAAAGATCATCTAGTTCCAACCCCCATTCCATGGGCAGGGACACCTCCGACTAGACCAGGTTGCTTAGAGCCCCATCCAATCTGGTCTTTCAGTGAAACACTTCCAGGGATGAGGAGTCCACAGCTTCTCTGGGCAACCAGTTCCAGTGTCTCACCACCCTCATAGTAAAGAACTTCTTTCTAATGTCTAGTCTAAATCTACCCTTCTCTAGTTTAAAACCATTGCCCCATGTCCTATCACCACATGCCCTTGTGCTAAAGTCCTCCTTCAGCTTTCCTGTAGGCCCCCTTTGGAAACTGGAAGGATGCTATAAGGTCTTCCTGGAGCCTTCTCATCTCCAGGCTGAACAGGGCCCAACTTCCTCAGGCTGTCCTTGTAGGAGAGGTGCTCCAGCTCTCTAATCATCTTTGTGGTTCTCCTCTGGACCTGCTCTAACAAATCCATGTCCTCATGTTGTGGGCTCCAGAGCTGCACACAGTACTCCAGGTGTGGTCTCAGAAGAGCAGAGCTGGGGGACAGAATCACTTCCCTGAAGCTGCTGACCATACATCTTTTGATGCAGCCCAGGACATGGTTGGCTTTTTGGACTGCCAGTGCACGTTGCCAGCTCATGTTAATCATTTCATTGATGTTGAAATAGCCTATCTTTGTTGGCACAGTAATAGTCTTTATTGTCCAGGTCACTTTTAAAAGTTTTTACTAAAAGCTTGTTTTCTAGTGTTGTAAATTGTAGAATGCTACTTTGTATGCTTGTTGTTAAAAATAATTTTACAAATGTGACTTAATTTAAATTTGAAGAATTACCATTATAGTTTATTATGAGGACACTAGTGGTAATGTGATCTTCTGTACTGCTCCCACTTTCAATAATTTTTTTTTTTTCCACTGTCATTCAAAATCCAGTTTGCTGTCTCTGCGTTCTTTAACATGTTTCAAGGTTGGCAACATTGACAACAGTCCCTCTCCCTTTTTTTCTGTATTTTCCCCCTTTTTTTTGTACTGCTCAAGCTTGAGGGGACCTACTCTGTAAAGGGCTGTTACTTCTTCATTTGTCTGAGCATTTTTAAAAATGACCACAATCTAATGAACTTTTTTGCACTCTCCTGTGTTGCATCTCTAAACACAATTTATTTATATAAAATTTAAAAAAACCCACATATGTTGGCAGTCTGGAGCACAACAGAGTTAATTTTGAAAATGCAGGGTTAAGACAGCTATGCTCTTACTGCATTTCATTAAGTTTCTTATTTAGTCTAGACATATATAATATTGAGATACTACTTAGCTCATGTTTTAGAGATTTACTTATAAGACATGAAAGAATGCTTTGCTTATTTGTTCATGTGTAGCTTTTATTTTAGGTGCCAATTGAGACCTCAAAAATAAGTATTTCATATTTCATGAAACATAGAATGTTTTCATTTGGAAGGGACCTTTAAAGATCACTTACTACAACTCCCTTGTAGTAAGCAGTGACATCTTTACCTGGATCAGGTTGCTCAGAACCACATCCAGCTCACATTTGATGTTTCTAGGGATAGGGCTTCTACCACTTCTCTATACAACCTGTTCCAGTGTCCCACCGCCCTTGTGATAAAAAGTTTCTTCCTTCTATCTAATCTGTATCTCCTCTCTTCTAGTTTAAAACCATTAGCTTTTGTCCTGTTGCAACAGGCCCTGATAAAAAGACTGTCCTCATTTTTCTTATAGGCACTTCTAAGTATTGAAAGGCTGCAATTAGGTCTCCCTGGAGTCTTGTCTTCTCCAGGCTGAACAACTGCAACTCTCTCAGCCTTTGTTCATAGGAGAGGTGCTCTAGCCCTCTAATCATTTTTGTGGTCTTTCCTCTGGACCTACTTTAACGGGTCCATGCCTGTTTTGTACTGAGTTGAAGTCAAGTTGAAATGGTTTTGGAAGAACTATTCAGCTTCTCTGAAAAGTGTGCAGGGAAACTGTAAAGCTCTTTGGGATAGAAATTTCTGCTATAATTCTGCTGGAACAGTGACATATTTCTGAAATGTATATGAAACCAAGCATATCATATTCATTCTCTTCATATGTCTAAATAAAGAAAATGGAACTATGTTATAGTAATTTTAATTTTCATTCAGGCCCAGTTTGGAACTTTATCAGATTACTTTGAAGCTCTGCACAAAGAAAGCAATTTGGGTGAAAAGCACAGCAATTCATTTTTCCCTGTTTTAAGTGGAGACTTCTTCACCTATGCAGACAGAGACCATCATTACTGGAGTGGATACTTTACATCACGACCCTTCTATAAACGACTGGATAGAGTCATGGAATCCTACTTACGGTAAATACTTTCATCAGTAAATTCATAACATTCAAAAGCGATTTTGATGCACACAGTTTAAGTTTGCTTACAATAAGAACAGCCTAATGGCCTCAAAATGTAGTTCTTGTTACAAGGATTATTAGTGAATCTGTTTTTTTGAGTACATTCACAGAAATGCAAAGGTATTTTTTTCATCCAGACAAATGGTTGTTCTAAAATAGCATTGAAGTGATCAACATGTCCTGATTCCATGAAAAATAACAGGTATGTGGTTTTGGTTTTGTATCAGGTTTGGTTAGCTGTCAGATCAATCTATCATTATGGCTACACTGGAGCCATACTGTGGCTGTACTGTATATGGATATACTATACCTACCTTTGGAGGCAGGTACAAGTACCTTTCAGAGAGGAAATCTCTGTGTCTAGCAGAATTTGTGTTCATTCTTCCAAGGAATGAAGTCTTTACTCTGGTAAAGTGGAGGCTTTGCAAACTTGGGAGACAACTACTCTGTGTTCTGTAGTGTGTTTTCCATGTAATGAGAGTGAGTTTTTCTGGCCTTCTCTCTGCACTCTTAAGAATACATAATAGAAGACCTGAGGAAATCAAGAATATTAGTGGAGGAGAACTGAAAGCAATAAAAAGACTAAGAAATGTGTATGGAGAAGTGAGGTCAAGGGCCTTAGAATAAAAAAGGTGTTGGGGAAGAGGCAATGTAGCATAACTTTGAAGGCACTGCATTGACCAGGGTGGAGAGAAATTTCAGAAATGGGCTAGCAGCGAGGAAAGTAGCCAAAGGAGAAGAAAACACCAAAGCTGACAGGAATGATAGAAAGCAAGCCTAAGATCCCTTTGCAGAAGAATGCGAAGATAAGATGGTAAGAAGAAGTTATCTGAGGAGTGACTTATTCAGTGTTTTAATCAGAACTTTGGAATTCTGTATGTTTTATACATATTTACAAAACCAACAATGTTAGAAGATTACAAAGAGGGCATTTGTAAATTTAATGGTAATTAGGAAGTTTGATAGCTATTCAGGAATAGGTTACAAATAGAGTATCAAACATTACTAGGAATATGATTTTTTTAGAAGCATTTTATTTTTTACTTTTTTGACATTGTAAATACTAATTAGCTCTGTTCTCATTATCTTGTTTATCATAAGAATCTTTTTTTTTTTTGAGTGGAAATAGCCATGTGTGATACTGCTATGGAAAAGACAAGATATACAGAAAATAGGACAATTTGTCCCTATAAATTGAATACTCAATTGAATTTTTTTTATACTTTTCCGTAAATTCCTCTCTGTTTGTTAAAATCACCAAGGATTTAATTTTCTTTTAGCTTTATCATAGCCTGTTTTGTCAAAGTTTTTAAGTGTGTTTATTGTCATTTTTCTGCTTTTTATTACTTAGGTGCAGAAAACTTCCTATGAACTGGTTTCAAATTTATTTGTTGTATTTACAACTTTACACTAGTAAAAGATTCCTTCATGTAAGAATTTCAGTTGCCTTTTGCTTCTGAAAAAGGTACTAGACTTACACTTACAGAATCTCTAGAAGAAAACTAAACCTTCAGTTCCATGAATTAAAGCACATTTCTAAAAATGTACCTGGGAAGTTTTTCATCCTTCATTATCCTTTGCGAATAACATGTGAGAACATGTATAGATGTGTCCTTGTGAGATTAATATCAGGTTTTTGGGTTAGTTTTGCTTTCAGAGACCTGGAGAATCTTCAAGGCTGGCAATTTAGCTGTGAGAACAGCAGAATTAGGGTTTTGTCTTCTAATTTTCTTTGAAGTTGGAGAAAATACATTATGATCATATTTCAGTTAATATCACCCTTGTCCCAAATTTGAGCTAACTTATGTCTATCTATGTGTATGTATATATATGTAGAGGAATGAACCATGAAGAGGAGATATATGTGCGTGTGTGTGTTCTTTATTATTTATTTGAGTTACATATAAAGTGGACCTAAAGGTAGCCAAGTGCAGGCTTTGAGCAATCACTGAAGCAAATTTTGGTCTATTTGGAATATTCCATCAGGTAGAGATAACAGTGACAAATTGCACAAAGTAGAAACTATGTGGTAACTACTTTAGGTGATCTGCAGTGGACTGAAATAGAGGTGAGAAAACCAAGGCTGTATGCAGATTTTATGGAAAGATACTAGAGAGAGGTAAATGCTTACTTATAAATTGACTTGTTCTTCAATATAATGTTTCTTGTGGTTTCACTTCTGAGTGTCCTTCATCTTTGGCCATTGAACCATTCTAATGCTTAGAATAATATTGAAACTTGAAAGGATAATTGTGCATTTAAAATCCTGATTTACTGAATGTATCTGTAAAACAGAATAATTTATTTTTCTGAAAGGCTAAAGAGTTCCTAATACTCCTTACAGGCAAAATGATTTAGAATGAAGTTCTGGAAACATGTTATTTCAGTTTTATTTGCTTTTAAAAATTAACCTGTATCTTCTACTTTCTTCAAGTACTTGAGAAACCTTTACTAAGCTCAAATAAAGTTTGAAAATGAATCTGACATTTTTCAGATTTTCATTTAACACTTTTAGGAAAAGGAGATAGGAAAAAAAGTTAGCAGATGGTTTCCCAGAATTTATACAGGCATCGTGATTAGTCAGATATTCATAATGACTGGCAATTATGAGTTGTTTGGTTTTTTGGTTTTTTTTTATTTTTTTTGTAAAATAAATTTAGATTCTCATGAAGAGAGAACCTAATGGTAATATTTTAGTGCTAGACTTCTTCATAAGAAGTAGGAGAAAAGTGCTTTGTATTCTGTGCAGTCCAAGGGTTTTTGAATCCAGTGCTCACTGTTCAGGTGAATGTATAGTAAGCAGGTGCATTGACTGCCTAAGACTTTAGGAGAATTCAGTTTGCTTAAAGTACAAAGAGTGGAATAGATATTATACAGACTATGCAGATTAATATATTTCTTTAATTGTAAATATCCTGATAAATTTGTTTAATAAGTTGCTTTTTGACATGGGAATTGTATGTCTCCTGTAAGGCAGTCTGTGCTTACTGTATCATTTTAAGATCAAATCTGTATAACTCACCCATTTCTGAAAATGGTATGTTACTTTATATTGTATTTTTATTTTAATTCTCTAATTTCAATCACTGAAGCTTTGCAGGATGTTTACAATGTGTAAAGCTAGTTGATGATGAATTGCAGGAGTGATTTTTTTTTTAACTGTTAGAAGCTAGAAACAGGCTAAAAAGTAAAAGATTACGGTTTATAGAACTTTTGAAACTAAACATGAGGAAATACGTAAAAACATCAGTTTATTCTTCAGGTAGAACATGCGTTGCTTTTTGCTTCTTAAACCTTTATAGATATTTGATTCTTCTCTGCAATTCCAGGGCAGCTGAAATCCTCTACTCCTTGGCTTTGGTACAGTCCAGTAAATCTGAGATGATGAGTGTATTTCCTTCAGTGGATAACTATAAATTGCTGACAGAAGCTAGGAGGAACCTTGGACTCTTTCAACATCATGACGCTATTACAGGAACATCTAAAGATTGGGTAGTTGTGGATTATGGCACTAGGTAATTTTATATAAGCATAAATCTTAATTTCTCTTTGCTTTTTTTTGAAACAGAGGTATTTATTTCAGAGACGCAGTTTTGCTATAGCTAGGAACATACTCAGTACTGAAAGTTAGCAATGTTTCACCACAGCAGTGGACTTAATTACCCCTGCTCTTCATTTATTACATATTTTTTAATCCTCTGAAGTAAGAAATTCATGTCAAAACAAAAGTCCTGAGGTTTCAAAAGAAACTAGGTAGACACGATACTAAGAGTTCTTTAATGACAGGGCTGTTTTCTGTGGTAGCTAATTGTATAGGAGAACATTTTACGTCTGTCCGTGGAAAGAAATGATCAAGAGACATGCTAATTGGAGCATATATTCCTTGGAAAATCCCATACCTTCTGTAACTTACTTTTCTTTTTCATGTTGCCAATCTTAATTTGTTGGTGTTTATTGCTGTTACATCTGGTGGGTAGTTGCTTTCTTAGTATTGCCAAATGATTCTGCTAGCTACTACATAGAATTTTTTCTAAGAGTGTACGATATATATGTGTGTCTGTGCATGTGGGTATATGTTTTAATTATGCACCTGCCTGTTGGAATTGATCTTAAAAGTCTTCTCCAGCCTAAACAATTCTGTGATTCTGTTCAGAAAACTGTTTCATATTGGAATTTAATCACTAGTAAATTTGATTAGTTGAGGTAGATTGATGGTGGAGCATGTCCATTAGTTACTATTTTAAACGTCTCTAACATACTCTTTCTCAGTTTAAGCCACTGCATTCATGACAAGTATTTTTAAATTCCATTAATTTGTTAATTTTTTGTCTATTAAAGCCAAGGTATGAACATGTGCAATGTGTTTGAGAGAGTAAAATAAAGGCTTTTTTCACTTTACAGGTAAAATTACACAGTGCTTTTTAAAAAAAATTATAAACCTTGTGTCAGTTGCAGCAATGGAAATAATAGTAGTAATTTTTTGTGTTTCTGATTGTTTTTCTAATTCTACTTAAAGTCGATCTTGCTTCTGACACCAGTGTTTCAGGCTTGTCTCCACTATAGATACTGGAAATAAAACAGAAAAAAAAGAGCAAAATTTCCTAAAATCAGCATTTGAAAAAGTATGTGGTATTTTGAAGGTATATGTTTTATAGCATTAACAGCAGGGTGGAAATGTGCCTCATTTTCAGTATGCAAGGTAGGAATATAATGAAATTCAATACTGCATTTTTGTAATCTGGTCACCCATTGCAACTGCCTCTTCTTGATACTGAAAATTACATTAATTTTTCTGTTACTCATACTTGTGATGTTCTTTAATCTTTTTAAATTTTGATGTTATCACATTGAACAAAACCAACTGAAAACTAAGACTTTAAAATTTTTAACAGGCTTTTCCATTCAATAATGAACTTGAAGAAAATCATAATCGACTCTGTTCATATTCTTATCCTAAAGGATAAAGGTGCTTATAAGTATGACACATCAACTCCATTCCTGAAGATGGTGAGCTATCTTTCTTGACTTTGATTATTACTTAACAAATGTAGGAAGAGGAAAATTTCCATCCTGAATGTAAACTAAACTGAATTTGCAAGACCAGGTATAGACAAGACATTGTGATACTTTTCTTAGCTGCAATTATAACAGGAATCTGCCACTGATAAAGCTGGCAACAGATTTGCCACATATCATTTTGAGACCCATTTTACACCTTGAAGAAACACACTTGCTAATATTGTTTCCCCTCAAAATTCCTAGTTTCTTCACTTTCTGAACAAAACCTCTCTGCTGTGATAATTATGTAGTCTGAGGAGAATTACCTAAGTCCATACACCTGGAGTAGAGAGGAAACAAGATGCTTTCGATTTCTCAGTGTATAAACTGAGCAGGATTAAGACAGTCTTTATTATATGATTACCTTACAGTTCTAACAGAACTAACATGACATACATGCCACTGACTTAGATATGCCACATATGTAGTACCTTGGATTACTCTTCCAGTCACATATATTTAAAAACCAAAATGTTCTTTGTACATTTTATGACTTTGATACTAATACATATGTGCATACTGCATGTGTGTGCCTGTGGGTGTGTGCTACTGTGTGCCAAAGAAGTCATTTTTCTCCTGGTTGTAAAGGCTAACAAAATGAATATGTATCTTCATAAAGTAAGAGTATTTTGAAGTAATTCACGGAATTAAGTTTTCATTTTTGCTTTGAATTGTATTGGAAGATTTTGTGATGTTACATTTTACTAAACTTTTATTGTTTCAGGAGTGTAATATTTCAGAGATTACATTTATAGGAATAGAAGGTTAATAAAAACATGGTATGTATTTGCAAAAGTTGAAGGAAGTTGTTGATTATGATGCCTTGTGTGCAAAAATGAAAACATGAGGTGACAATGTGAAAATAGTGTCTAATAAGAATTACTTAATGAAAGCACAGGTTTCCTAATCTGTTGGTCAAATGAGCCATTTTCTTTTGTCAATCTGAAGTACTTAGTTTATAAGTTTTTGTGGTTCATTGTCCTGCATAACAGGATTGTGTTTATGGAATGGCTAGCATGGTTTTGTACTTCATAAACTTCTCTAATAAAACTTTTAAGTGTATTCAAAAGCAAATTCAAAGATATTCTCTTGTAGGACGATGTTCAGTCTTCCCAAGATTCTTTGCCACGCAAAACAGTTATAAAGCTGACATCACAACCAAGGTAAATAATTTATAGTGTTTGAGATTCTTCTAATGATGTGTGTGTTTTCACTACCTAGTAGGTTTTTATGTCATTTCTTTCTCTTTTTTTTTTAATATTTACTCAAAGGTAAAAAAACAAAAAAACCCAAAAACCAAACAAGCAAAAAAAAATATAAATTAAAAAGGTTAAAAGGTGGTCTGGCATATTGCACTAATACTGTTTGTCTAGTTGAAAGAGGACACACCACTTTAAAACTATAGAAGTTTCTCACCAGTAATTCAGCTGCAGTGAATAAAGTTGTCTGGTTTTCTATGTGCTTTTACAGCATTGTGATCCTTAAATTATGCTTGAGAGCAGCAGTAGAAAATTCTAAGTAAACATAATTACAGCTGGCTTAATTAACGCTGTGAGCAAAACCTTAGTTTTTGTAAGTGTAGTGGTTTAACCCCAGCTGACAACTAAGCATCACACAGCCATTTGCGCATTCCTCCCCTCAGTGGGCTTGTGGAGAGAGTTGGAAAAAAACCCTAAAATTTGTGGCTTGGCATAAAGACAGTTTAAAAAGACAAAAAAGTAAGGGAAAATCATAATAATGATGGTAATAGTAGGAGAATACACAAAAGAAGCGATGCACCATATAACTGCTCACCACCCACACACCAGTGCCTAGCTAATTCCCAAGCTGCAGTGTCCCCTGGCCAGCTTCTCCCACTTTATATACTGGGCATGACATTGTATGGTATGGAACATCGCTTTGGCTTGGTTCAGGTCAGCTTTCCTTGCACTGTCCCCTCCCAGCTTCTTGTACAGTCCCAGCCTAAAGAGAAGCTGAAAAGTCCTTAATTTACATAAATGCTGCTTAGCAACAGCTGAAACATCAGTGTATTATCACCGTTATTCTCGTCCTATATTCAAACACGGCACTATACCAGCTACTAGGAAGAAAATACTTAATTCCAGCTGAAACCAGGACAATAAGGCATAAAAATCACAATATATAAATGCTAGATTGTAGAAGATATACTAGGACATTTGTTTTGTCTTAACACCGACTTTCCATTGTATTAAGAGGAGTAACTTCTTTATTTATATGTAGTGCTAGAATATTCAGTTGAAACTGACATCCTGCTATACCCATGATCATTCAGTGTCCTATCTGAAATAACTTAAACCATCATTAAGAGTCAACTAATCAAAATAAAGTGAATAAGATGTATGGATATGAGAGCTGCTGTGTGTGTAAATAAAGTAATCAAATGTTTTTGCTTATAGAACAAATAAGATTCACTTAAGTAGTGAATGCTGGTTTTGATGATGCTATTATTTAAATTCCCTAGATCTGGCAAGTGGCAAGCTGATAAAACTTGCTTGCCTAATCCATGAAGGTGTTACACTATTCATCAGAGTAACTGTTACTGTTAAGAAATTCTGATCAGAGTCTTTTCAAAAATGAGCAGTTTGGTCCTTTTGAGCTTTTGGGGGAAGCCGTCTTCAGTCCTCTAAAGTTAATATACGTAATGTGTGTGTATAAGTAGTTTTAATATAAGTTTGTAATCTAGAGCAGTCATGTAGATGTATATACTGGATTTTTTTTTAAATAGGAGTTTTAGTCTCCTGTTGGACAGCTAGATACGTGCTAGTAGATTATCTTTAACTTGTTCAAAATGGTCAAAATCATCTCTAGTTCCTGCCTATTTATTTAACTAAAATACTTCATTTTTTTCTAAATATCCCCTCACATGTATTCACGGGGAGAGGATTGTATATATTGTATATAAACACTTTGCTGGAGACAAGTTATAATGTAGACTTTCTTTTTCATTTGAGGATAGCTTTAATGTTTTTGCTTTCCTTGCCTAGGTTAGCTGTTGAATTTTTCCCCCCATGCCCATCCATCCCCTGATAGGACTTTTGTTTGCATCCATTGTTCCACTTGTCTTTCTGCATAGTATGCTAAGTAAGTTTCTTCCTTTTTGGTGTTTGTGCATTTCAGGTGTTTGCTTTTTTTTTCCTCTTCTTAGCTGTACATTAAGTAGATATACACATCAAGCTTTTTTATTTTAAAATCCTAGCAGTGTTTTTTTTCCTACTAAACCTGTCTTAACCTACTAAGAATATAAGTGGTAGGTAATTGCTAGTTTCAACTTGTCTGCTGTTGTGAAGTTACTAAATAATCATATGATGTGGTTCATGTTCCAAAGACTGAGCAATCAGAATAATGGGAGATAGAATAAAGAGGAATAAAATGTGAGGGAGAAGGGGAGGAGAATGATTACAAGGAAATATAGATAATGCTAAATGAAAACCTGGTTTTTTTGTATTGTCTTTCAGTTTGGAAACACTTTCAAAGCAATGCTGAAGTGCACACTACCTAATGTTTCCTTTGTTGTTTATATTTTCATTTGAATATCTGTATGTTCAATTATTTTCTCCTATAAAAATGAGCTTAGTCTTTCCAGGCTTCTAACTTTATCTCTGATGATAGTCTGAATCTCCACAAACATTACCATTATGAAAAGTAGTATGGAAGCTGAGACAGTAACTTTTGCTTAAATGTAGTGTGTGAATATTATGACTGTGCATTTGAATTTTCTAGGTAACCAGTAAAGATGTGAAATGTTAATTTCAGTAGAATCTTAAACTCAACTTGAAAAGATTACTGTGCTTAAGCTTCAGAGTTTGAAAGTTCTGAGACAGAAACTGTTTTTTTCTTTCAAATTTTGAGGCATTAGCGGATTGAAAATACTGATTCTCATCAAAACTATTTATTCGTAGTAGTCTTTATTGTTTACTTTTGTAGTATGAAATCTCTGGATTTCTTTAATATGTTCTAATATACCATGATGTGGGATAGAAATAAAGTCAATGTAACTGGCATGGTGTTATTTTCATTTAATTGGCTGAATAATTAGCTTTCTGTAGTTTTCTGTTTCCATGTCAAGATATTTTTAAAATAGCTGTATTGTAAATTGATTAGTCTTATAAAAGTTTGGTTCATATCACCTGTAAATTTAGAGGAACACTACTGATGGGAAGCTTATAAGATGTTTTTTAAAATCTAATTACTCCATTATTTTTTTTTATTATTATTTTACTGAGTTGATACTGTTCAAATCCAACCTAGTTTTCAACAGGAAAATTGCTGGTAGTATGCTTTTATCTCTCTCATCATCAGGCCTTTTTGATTGGAATTTTTTTTTTTTTTTTTTTTTTTTTTTTTTTTTTTTTTTTTTTTTTTTTTGTTTTTTTTT
>WTSP01027276.1:60796-77391 GCA_025331215.1 Actenoides lindsayi | reverse complement strand
TCTTCACTGCTTGTGAATGTCATAGTCAGTAGCAAAAACTGATTGGAGAGACTGTACAGGAGAGCTAGTACAACATGATTACATGGAAGGAAAATAAACCAGTAAAAAACTTTATATGTCAGTAGTTATTGTTCTAGTACAAAGTAGCTCCAGATTGTTGTGTAGTTGAGAAGTATCTTTCAAACTACTTCTAAGTAGGTACCACTTTTAATATCACTTTACCCCCACTTATGCATCTCTTCTCTGTAGTGATCTGTTGCCATCTTTCTATCAATCTGTAGTTTTACAAAACAAGTAATATGTTAATTTCAATGAAATAGGTATGTAAAGTGTTTGAAATCTTACTGTGACTGTCATCTTAGAACAACTAAGTGGTCGTATGGTCAGGCTTTAGAGTTTTGAAGCTATGGCATATTTAACTACACTAAACCATTCTTACTGGTAAATGAATTTGCATACGTTCTTAAAAATTGTCGCTTCCAGACGAAAAAAAAAAGCTTGCGCATGGTAATATCCAGCTAGTTATAGGACTACTTTTGTCTTGTTCTGAAATTAACAATTATTATAGCACATGTTGGAGACAAAGCCCATGAGTGTACTGATAACCTGGATACTGCATCATACTTCTGTGAGATCCCCCTCCTTTGATGTAATCATTGGTTCTTGGGAATAGTCCCCCAGATGTTATGGTTCCCATATGGCTAAAGCCTTGTACTCACTGGACTTGCATGGGAGTGTGGGTTTGAACCTCTTGCCATCCAGTTTAACTTGTTGGCTGTTGCTGAAGGTATGTTGAAAATGTGAGTGACAAGGTTTCCTAACTATTTCTATCTACAGTTTCCTGGAAACAGCATTTCAGGACAGTGTGATACATGACTAAATAACTGAATTGACTGTCTGTACCAGCTTGGATGTTGTAATAGTATTGTTTGTCACAACACGGTGCACCTAGGAGTGAGCAAAACCTAACAGTATCAGGCATGGTTTGGGTCCCCCCCCCTTTTTTTTTTTCTCCTTTTCAGTTCTGTACCTTCATGTACCTAGTTGGAGAATGTTAGTATTGAGCTCCATTACACTCTACAAGCATGGTGTAAGGCATCCCATCTGAAGACACTATGATATTTAAAGATTATATATTTTTTTTAATCATTGATTTAGGGTTATTTTTAGTACTAAACAAATAATACTTACAATTTGCCCACAGATTACTTTTGTCAGCTAATCATAGAGGAATGGTATGATATCCTCTTATCAGGATAGTTTAATAGCTTAGCAAACACATCTTCCACTTGTTGAAACATTCAGATTGCCTAGGGTATTAATTCTGAGTAAGTTATACTGTAATCAATGATTTCTTCAAAGATCTGTCAAAGCCCCAAGACATCCACCTTATAAAGTTTCATTTTTCCAAATAAAAGATAAAAAATAACCTGTGCTGTTAGCCTTACTTCAATATCTATGCGCAAGTTTTGGTATAAGGTTGTAATTAACAAAGTTTTGGCATAAGTTGTGTTCATCCTGGTAGGTTGTGAGCTGTTTTTGAGAAAGAAAATTCTGATTTATCTTTAAGATTTTGCAAATTGCTTACCTTTTGAAAAATCCGCTTGGCAGGTGTACTCGCTGCTTTCTCAACACAGCACTGTAATTTAGAAATTAAAGCCTAGTGCTTAAGTTTAACGTGTGATAAAGTACAAAGCTCAAAAATTCTTGATAGAATAGTATGTGTTACTGTATTCGGTTGGTAGATGACAGCACAGGTAACTTGCCTGACAAGGAAACTTTGCTAGTGTGCTACACCAAAACAGAAAGCTGTCCTAATGGTGAGAAGCAATTGATCAAAGCTTTACACTTAAGGAACTGTGTCTTTCTGAGCTCAGAAGGTGACAGTAATGTTCTAATTTTCTCATATTGGCAGCTTTAACTTTAGTGGTGGGGTTTTTGTTGTTTTTCTTTGACCTGTGTTGCCCGTGTTGGTACAACTAATCTGAGCAGTTGTCCAATGTAGTTACAAGGAGAGAATACTCCTCCAGCATTTGACATTTTAATAATATACAGTTTAATTACCTTTTATGCTTGCACAAGCTCTGAGGCATGTGTATTCCTAGTTATATACTGAAACAGTTTTTAAGAGAGGCACTTGAAACAAGGGTATTTTCAATTGTCAATGAGAGGAAAAAAGGTAAAAAGTAAACCAAGAGTACAGTAACATTTGAATCACGGAAAATATATTTGTGGCAGTTCATTCATTGTTAATAAGCACAATTGTTCCTGGCAGGAGATGGGAACTAACCAGTCAACTGAAAAACCACAAACGAAAAGCAAACCAACACTTTTTTTTATTATTATTGGTTGAAATAGAGATAGCAATGTGCACACCTTGTTATGTTTTTAAGGTGAAACGTCTGTAGTAGTAACTTTAAAGTAGGTGGACAGGATGAATGGTCTTTCAGTGAAGCCTTAAGGCTTTTTTCTTCTGTTAAGAAATAATGCTTGACTAAGCACTTTTATTCTTAGTGCAGCAGTGGAAGTAGTTAAACTGGAAAACTTTTTGAAATTATATATGAACAGCTGCACTTTTTAGTTTCTAATATCCTAACTGCTGAGGCTGAATACAGCATAATGATTTTTTAAAAACTACTTTAAAGTGTTAATCTCAGTGTTCAGCTGCCTGATCAATTTACTAGATTTCAGGTGACTGTCACTGCCATGAATGTGTTCTCAAGGTCATTTTGACTAAATTGAATGCTTTTAAAAAAGCATTCTCCCTCTTTATTTTCATGATGGAAGAGGTGTTGCAAAGGCAATGAAATGCTTGGCTGAAACAAGGTAACTCAGGCAACTGTATACTGGAACATCAGTTAATGTGAACTTGAAATAAATATTTCAGTAAAAATCATTCTGGCAAAAGTGATGACTTAAAAGTGAAAAAAGAAACCAAAAGCAGGATACATTCATTCTGCTTTATAGGTTAAAGTTAGCTCTGCAACTACATTTATGACCAAACCCAGCAAATTCTGCATTGACTGTGTAATGGTAGAGAAAGTGAGGGGCATAGCGCCTTGATCTCTTAATTCCCACTTTATCTCTAAGGTCACACAAGTTTTTCAGATTTCTGGTTTCACTGTGAGATTAAAACTTCCTCTTTTAATTATACTATATGCAGGCTTATCTCAGAACTGACTCCATGCACTGGCAGTTGACATTTGACTATAATTTTATCTGGGAACTCTGAAAATAAAAAAAAGAAATAAGCTAAGGGCTGAATGTCTGTTTGATGTAAGGGATAGCTCTTTAAAACTGAACTGTGGTTCATTTTTGAGTTCTTATAATTTTTCATTATTAAGAAGAAAAAAGCAGCTTTGATTTGTAATTAATTTAGTTCCAAAGCTTTCTGTGGAATTAATCTTTATTTTTCAAAATATTCAGACTGTCATGCTTCTGAGTTCAAGTTGATCTAAAATTTGTTAAATTTCAAATGTTAAATCATTACTTTTTCAGTGCATAAAAATTCTTATAATGAACTTTTTTCAGTTTTTGGTCTGTTTTACTGTAGATAAACTGGTGATGGTCTGTTCTAAATATTTCTGTTTACTGTCTTTAAAATGGCAATTGCAAAATTAAACCAGTGAATAAGTTGATACAGTTTGTAGTATTTGTAGTCTTTTCAGTTTCTCAAAACTGCACGAATTTAGGATATTTGGTTCAATGCACAGGATTTTGATGGGGTTTGTTGGGGTTTGTAGTACCACTGCTATCAGACTCTGAAGGTCTTTGATGCTCAGTTGCAATAAAAAATGATAACATTAAAATGAAAAATCCTGCAATTAGGTGTTACAAGGTGTTTCTGGGTTCCTCTGAAAACACTGTGATGGAAGAGTTGTACAAAATGCAGGAAGAATAGATTAACTAAACATACACCAGGGAGAAAAAAAAACCCTGGGTTTGTTTTTAAAAAAACCCTAAAGAACAAAAAGTGATCATTATGGAGGAATATGCTATTAAAGAACTGAATACAACTGCAAGATCTGCACTGTGTGCATTGTACTTTTTGAAGCAGTTTTGGAAGTGCAGGGTACACAATTTCAGTATAATAGTATATTTGTGTATTATTTCTTTTTTTTTTTTTTTTTTCCAGGCACTGGCCCCTTCAGCCTTTTTACTGGAGTTGCTTTGAGGCAATACTGTAGTTAGTCCAAGGCTCTCAAGGCACAGGGTGAAGTGATATGGCATACTTCAAAGTCTTTCTGCTCTTCTGAACCAGATTTTTTTTCCCTTCTAAATGCAGATTTATAAAGCCTGCACTACAAGAGGAACAAGGAAAGGATTTTAGTGAAGGTACTTCCTGATCCTGAAAAAGTCAGGGGGCTTCAAGCCCATCTTGGACTTCAGAACACCTCACAACTTTGTGGTAAAAGAAAAAATTTAAAATAGTGCCTTTGGACTTAATCCTTTTATCCTTAAATGGAGAGTAGTTTTGTGCTCCAGATTA
The DNA here is from genome assembly GCA_025331215.1 of Actenoides lindsayi. Taxonomy (NCBI): domain Eukaryota; kingdom Metazoa; phylum Chordata; class Aves; order Coraciiformes; family Alcedinidae; genus Actenoides; species Actenoides lindsayi. The sequence continues at coordinate 72,902 of WTSP01027276.1, read as the reverse complement.
GGATATGTGTGCCACTACAATCCATCCAAATGATAGGAAGTATGCGTATCTGGCATATGTAGTAGGTACATAACATTTTTAAAGTCTTGTCTTAGGTTAATGTCGTTTTTTTGTGTTCTCAAAATTTGCAGTTTTTGGTGTGCTGTTGTCTGTGTTTATTGTGAATGCTGTTTTCTTGAGGGTGTTTTATGGTTTGTTCTTGAGAAAGCCTCACAAAGGTCCTGTTTCCTGTGAGAGTTGAGGGATGCATTATGTGCCTATTGTTTGCCTAATTCTCTTGAGCAATGGATATTACAAAGATACATCTGCAGAGCTGTAAAAAGAGAATTTATAGGACTATATGTGTGTGAGTTCTCTCACCTTTATTAATGAACCTGAAGTTTGGTCTTGGGTTTCTCAGTAGGAAGAGCATTCCTGGAGTCATTCAGAGTTCTGAAATGTCAAGCTGAGAAAACAGAACTATTTTTTAAGCACAGTATTGTTGTTTTGAATTATTTGTATGTTAATCAGAACCGTCAGCCATTACTGCATTTAGAAAAAAATGTGTAATTTTAACATTATGTCTGTATTTCTGAACTACACATTTAAGTTCCTCTTCAGATTCTGTTATAGTCATAATTCTATTCTGTGTTAGTTGGAACTCTCCTGAATTCTTGTGAATTTACATATTTATTCATAGCATCTCTTCTTCATTTCTTGATGTCACCAGTTTAATTTTATAAGGAAAAGCTGGTCTGTAGATAATAGATTCTGTTTTCACCTTTCTTTTTATACCGTATGAAAGCGATACAAATTTAAGTTGTGTGCTTGTAGTTTCAAGTTGAAATTAGATTCTTAATCTAGTTATTCTTCTATGGGATTTTTTCGTAAACTGGAAAAGATGTTTCGTTAGGAATAGGCAAAAATGATAATATTTGTTCATGTATGGTAATATTTGGTTATATACTTGAGATTAATATTCTCTATAATAAACGGTTTAATTGGATTGTTAAGAGTTGATGCTTAAATGGAAATTTTTTTGTTAATGTTGTTAACTTTGTGATAGTATTAATAGTCTCAAATTATGATTCTTAAATTTACAAGACACTTGTCTGGAAGTGATGCAGGAGACCATATTAGCATTATTTATCTTATCTGGTTAAGTAAGCTGAAAAATCTCCTCAGATTTTATCCAATCAATGAAAAGCCCCTTGGAAAGGTATCAGAATCTCCTTTTGGGGAGAACCTGCTTTTCCTCTGACTATATAGAGCAGAATTATTTGCTTAACTTGATTTTTTTATTAAATCACCCATAGTCCCACTGCCCCAAATGTCATGTTCGTATATGACAGTATATCTGAGACTGCAGCTTTCTAATCATAAGGTTTTCCTCACAGAGGCATTTTCTATTTAATTAAATATCTAGATTCTGTAGTTAGGAACACTAATGGTTGCAGCATCTACAGTATCTCAGAGAAGGTCTATGTTAAAGCTATAGCAATTAATTGAAGCTAAGTCTTGTAATATAATTTGGTGTGTTGATATGGTTTAAAGCATACTTTCACTGTAGTTTCCTTTAGTGCTCTAAGCTTAATTTGGCATAACATTTTGTGAAAATTCATTCTCATAATGTGTGGATTAAATTTAAAAAAAACCAAAACACTAACCCAAGCAGGAATGTCGAAGTAGCCCTGATCCCCTTTCTTTAGAACTGAAAAGAAAAAAGGCAGACTTGGCATCATGTTTTAATTCCACACTTCAATTTGCAGTCAGTTTGTTCTAAATGCATTTCTGTCAGTAAGTGCTACCTTAACTCTAGTTAATAGACAGACTTGCTGGTTGCCTAGCTATTACTTGAATGTTCATTGATACCACATATTATTCAGTTTATATCCTTGGTTATCCATCTGAGTGTAGTGGAGTGTAGTGCGAAGTGAGGGCAAAAAACAATCAAGAAATTCTTTAGTTCAGATCATAAACTCACAAATTGTTTTCTGTTTGTATCAGTTGTGCTAATAGAGTAGCATGTAAATAAATGATGAAATTTGAAGTCACACTGGGAACAAACACTTAATATAGGATTAGAATTTAAAGCTGTCTTAGTAAACTGGAGCCATTATTTCATGGTCAAAAGAATGAAGTGAAGCAGGCAAGTGGAAGTACTGCACACCACACAGAAAAATAATGTGGGGACTAGCCAAATAGACTTTAGTGAAGCAGAAAAAGACTAGATATTACAGATCAGACTGAGAGAGTTACTTGTATTGTGTCAGACACAATTTTACTGGTGGATGATTTAAATGGAAATATTCTCTGTAAAATACAGCTGAAATAGTGTGCTATACTCAGAGTGATGAAGGCTTCATGAAAAATACAGTGTCTAGTTTTAGAAAACATACCTAAAGACTTGAGAAGGCTTAGCAGGAGAGCAAAAGTACTAAGTTGAAGAAAGTGAAGAAAGAGATTTTGAAAGAGTATCATCTGTTTAGTTTGAAAATGCTGATAATGAGGAACATAAATCTACAAATACATACAGATTTGTTAAAAAAAGAATCAGTTGTATTGCAGATGAAAAAAGGAAGACATAATTGGAAATGTTATTTAAGGTAAAGTAATCAAAAACTAAGTTTTGTATTAGCAAAACGGGTGCTTGAACTGCAGAACAGTATAAAGAGTTTTGAATGTTTTCAAGTATAGTGATTGCAATATTATGTAGGTTGACCTAGTGAATTAACAGGTTAAACTACAGCAGCCTTCTAGTCTGATGTCTTGGGAGAGTCTTTATTAATATCTAGATTTCCCTTTTTCCTCTTGAATTTAGTCTTGAGAGTCATAGCAAACCAGCATATTTTGCAGTACCCATCATAGCCTAAGGTTATAGACTAATTTGTATTGTACATACTGTTCTTTATTTGACCAGCTGGGAAAAAAATGAAGAAAGTGGACTTGTTTAAGGGATGCAAGAACTTCCAGTGACCTGAAATGTTACCTTATGTTTGTATGAGAACTAGTTGCTCTAATGAGAGAACAGCTCTGCTTACAACTGCTGTCCCTAATTCACAGGCATGTCAATTTATGCAGTTTGCTGTACAGGCAAAAGGAGTTTTCTGTTTAGGACAAGAAGTATATTTTCCTCTGACAGATGTTGTTTTGGCACTTGGCAGATCTGCTATAAAAGGAAGAGTGGTTTTGTATCACTTTTGATGAAACTGCTCTGTGATTGCTGTATTATACAGTAAATGTTTGCAGAATAATAACATTTGTTTTGTTTTACTGTGAGTAGGTAGGTTTCTGGTGTGGTGCGAGGTGTTGAGTAATAACTTACATTAGTAGTAACAGATCAGTTCTCTATACGTTTGTAAAGGTCAAGACATTTTCTAATACTGGAAAATTCTGGATTTTCCCTCTGCCTCTCCACTGCCTCATATATATAGCATATATGATATATGTGTGGGTATGTATCCAGTTAATAAAATAAATAACTTAAATTCCTAACATCATTTCTGTAAATTGATCAGTATGGTTTGATATGGCAGTGTATTTTCCTTCTGGGGAGAAGGAAAAAAAAAAACAAAAACCAACAAAAAAAACCCTCAGATGCAGAACTATTTCAGCTTATGTGTATTACTGTTTTTTGTTCATTACTAAATATGAACTAGAAAGGAAAATAATTTTTTATTATTGGACAAATATCCATGCATATATCTTCAGAAGTACAGTAAATAATTCCTCAGGGGTTTATGAACTTTTTAATTCAAAATTAACTGATAATTGATTTCTACAATCTTTGTTTCCTTGGTTTTTGGTAGGGTTTCCCACTGTTAAATGAAAGTTGTGACCCAGATGCCACTGGTAATAGTTAAAAATACACAGGGGTTTAGAGTTTAATGTTTTGAACATGTATTAGAAAAATTATAATTTGGATTAAATAAGAGCTTTTTATATTACAAAAAAAAAAAAAGTCATGTGGAAGCAAGGGAATTGAGGGTTATTTTTAAAAAAATACCTGTAGTCAAATTTTCTTCGAAACAAGCGTGAATCAAACTTGAATACCATCAGAAACTTGATTGGTCACATGACTTTTATGTGTGAAATTTTTAATAACTTTGTCCAAAACTTCTCGTTACCTGAATTTCTTGCTAAATAGATTTTGCATAGGAAGAAAAGATGTCTTGAAGTGATGTGAAACATACTGTTTCTAAAGCTCAATTTAGTAACTGATAAAAAGAATTGCAGGAAAAAAGAGCAGTAATCTGTCAAGGAGAGTGTTATGATCATGAATCTGCACAGTTGGCTTTTGATTAGTCTTGTTTCTGAAGGAATATTAAGAACATTTCTTGAGATATTGGAAAATGTCGTAATTCTTGAAGAAGCAGAGGAACGCCATGACTGGATAATATCAGATTACCACCCGAATGCCTTTTTAAAAAAAATAAAAAAATTAAGTAAGTTAAAGGATATTTCAAGTTGTATATATTCCATTTATATGGCATTTATTTTTGGAATAAATATTTTGTAGACTCCTTCCATCTTTAGTAATTTATGGCAGAAATGGTATGCAAACTTGTTCAGATATGGAAAAAAGCGATGGAGGGGACCTGTACGTAAAATGTCGCTTCAATCATACTTTTTACTAAGGATACCTTGACACTTCTGTGAGACACCATAAGTGTCATAACTAAGGAACTTAATTATAACTTTTTTTTTTTACCTGCTGCTTTCAGTAAATATTCTGTAGAGTTTTTCTTCTTAAGAAAAACTAATTCTTATAGTTAGGTTTTAGTTGAAGTGTTTTGCCATGGCTTGCTAAAGCAAGGAGAGAACTTTATAAATAACATGAGAGAAATTTTTGTGGTCCATTTATTTTTATTCTCTATTAAAAAACTGAGGAAAAAAAGTACCTATTATTTGTTTTCTTGGGCTTCAGTGCAAGAATCATGGAAGTCTTTGCTTCAGGGCAGGTTGTGCATGTTTACTATGTACAAATATGTCCCTGTTTTAAGTATATGATCTTGATTCTTTTTGTTTAATTTGCCACCATCCACAAAGACAAGGACCACCCCAGGCCTGTGTAACATCAATTCATGGAATTTTTTAGCTTTCTAACTTTCACTGGCTTTTTTTTTTTTTTTTTTTCCTTCCCTTTTTAAGCTTCCAGCATATTGCAAAAGTCACGTAATTTTAATTATTTTTTAATGCTACTTTCAGCAGCTAATATGACAAGCAGTGCTTTTTGCAGTATAAATACTAATCCTCAGTTCATTTCTGCCTCATACACATCAGTGTTTACTAATTAGACAATGTTACTATCTACTGACTCTTCTCACGTCTTTCAAAGTAAATTTTTCAGGGACATTGTCAGATATGAAACACTTCTCATTCTCTCCTGGCCCTCCATTTCATGTCTAGAGAGACACTGTTGGTTTATCATCCCAGTGAGATGGCCCTGTTTAGACAATTTTGGATTTGTTTAGAGTTCTAAACTTCATCAAAGTCCATCAACTGCCAAGATCTCTGAATACCTTTCTAGCTGAATTTTGGTTTCTAACCCACTAGTCCTTCTGGTAATTTTTAACATATATAGAGTTACTTTAATTCCTTTTCTTTAGGGCTTTAAGTATTTCAATGTGTATTCATGATTTTCCCTTCCCTGTCACTCCCCCCCCCCCATCCCTTTGACATTTCAGGAAAAATTATGTGCTTCTTTTCTTTTTCCTTCTTCAGTGGGAAGACCATTGACGTAGCTCATCATTTGGCTTTGTAGCTTGTACCATCTCTTAATTTTGGATATATTTGTAGCAGTTCTGCTTTCTCCAGCACTTAGCTACTTTTTTAGCTTAGCCTCTGTAAGAGACGAGGGAAAGAAGCAAACCAGGATCAAAGGTGCTGTTCATAAAACTTCACATTGAAGTTGTTCATGTGTGCCCAGAGAACTAGTTCTGATTAGTTAAAATGGGAAATGCTCTGTCTGTGAAGGTCAGTCAGAGAGATTCTCAAAGCAAACTTCAATAAAGGTCTTCCACTAAGCATTGAAAGCTGTTGTCCTAAGCTGTCATGAGTCCCAAGTGTCTTGAAGAGGTTGTCTTCTGAATAATTACTGGTAATGAGTTCTGGATTCGAACATCAGTTGAATGTATCACTTGTGAAGGCAGCATTGAATGAACTTTAAAAGAAAATGGTAATTGCGTTGCAGGTGTTACCAGTAAATGTGTGTATGTAATCAATATATATGTATGCCCATATTTTTATGCACATCAGTAAAACAAAAAGAACAGTGGTCTGAAATAGTGTAGCTTTTCTGTTTAAGAAACAAAATTTGAAATAGCATTCTTCTAGAAGACTAAGATGAAAGTTGTTAGAGATCTGAATCAGCTTTATTCACATTTTGTCTTGAGAATGTAGCTACATCAGTTTACATGTTTTATTGATAGGTTAAAAAAGAAAGTATTTGCAATAAGAATGTCTCTTTTCAGTTCTGGCTGAAAATGTTTCACAGCAAGTTAAATCTTTAGTACGGGAAAGTCTACTCAGTATTCTTTGATGCTTGTATATATGCATTTAATATAATGCTTTATTAAAGGCATATGGTAGGTTATATAGGGAAAATGATCGTATTTGTATGAATCAAAGACTATCATTCTGGGTTTCAGAGACCTAGAAGAGTATGGGATGAAAAAATTCAAGGTATATCTTTCTAAACGTGTCTGAAGAGCAGATGGCAGGATTTGCTTTTCTGAAATTGCAAATATTTGCACATCAGAGATGCATCCAAATTAGAATTAAGAACTCAAGTCTGCACCTGTTTGTCTTTTTTTGAGGGGCTGAGAGCAGTTTACTCCTGCTCCCAGTGCACAGATGGAATATATGGTCTTGTGTGAGTAAATTTGCTGTGTTTTTATTTGTGGAAATATATATAATTTCCTGTTGTTTCAATAGAGTTTATATTAAAATAGTTTCAGAATTCTTTGATTTCTTGAATAAATGAAAGAAATTATGGCTAACACTTGGCCATAGTGGTCTTTCTAAAATAAAATATTTTGGGTAAAATTTTTTGTCTGAATTTTACCAGTAGGCATTAAACCCCCTCCCCATTATTTGGGCAAAAGATGTGATCTTTTGTGGTTTTCACAGTGCTGTTATCAAAGACCAGTGATCTGAATAATGAAAGGAAAAGAATTGATTGTTGCTTCTGAAAGACAGTAATATTCATGGTTTTGCCTTTAAAGGTTTTCTATTCCAGATTTTAATATTGTCAAGTTGCCTCTCTATGTGATGTAACCACAACACATTGAGCAGTTGTACTCTACATTTGTGGATGACAGTCTTTTTAATGATACAGCTTAGATGTATCTCTTCTGTTCCACATAGAATTTCAAATAGTTATACTGTGATGTTATTTAAGGAGTTGGATGGTGCTGCCGAAGTAATGTGATTTCACTGCATTAGTCAGTGCTTTTTTATGTGCACAAGAATTATTTGTTACTGAGTATAAATACTCCAGTCCTGCTGAAATAAAATTTCAAAACAAAATACTAGCATCTAGGCAAAATCCCTTCATTTCAGTTACTGAAAATCTGCTCTATCATTGCTAGCTTCATGTGACTGCCCTATTACTCTACGTATACATAGTGCACTATGCACTATGCATACATTGATTCAGGAAGGGATAAAACACGTACCTTGGTACAACAAAACCCTTGTTTTAGCTGAATATTAATATATATATATATGTACACACATATAGATATATAGTCTGGTGAAATACAAGGATAATGTGACAGTTCCTAAGGTCTTTTGTCATGGGTAAATTTGTCATATGACTAACTGAAGTTGTGAAACATGTTTATATCAATGGGAAGATCAAAACTTCTGGAAATTTTTTACATTAGTATGTTCTTTAGCAGGTAAATTTAATGAGGATGTGTAGCATTACTAGAAATTAATTGTATGTGTAAGATAGCATTTTACTTGGAGGTACAAGAATTTATTAATTCCACTGTATAAATAGAATAAGTATTTTTGTAATGTTCTGTTGAGGGATGAGAATGATGATTTATCCTGAGATTTGGTGTTGGATCATCTCTTAGATCTGTATTGTTTCTCACACAGTTGTTACACTCTTCCTTCACAGTACATGAGGACTTCTGAAAAAAGTATTTCACTAGTTTTATTGATTTTTGTCTTCCTGATTTATAGGCAGTCTTGAACTGAGACCAGTGTTGGTTTAGTTTGGTTTTGATTCCACAACAGTTATAAAAAAAAATAACATATAAATTAAATAAAAAATAACATTTAAATTAAAATCTTGTCCAAAAAGAAGACATCTTCAATTAATCAGAAGACCTACCCAAATCTAGGAGAGGTTCTCACAAAGTCTTGCGCAAGTTCTTAAAGACTCTGAAAGCTGACCAAACATATGGTTAACTACTGTGTTGTCTACTAATCTAGGAATCTTCAACATGAAACAACATCCCAAAACAATTTTGGTTGTGCCAGAAGGCAACCGACCACAGTTAGATGCATAAATATACAAGGAAAAGAGTTGTTATGCACATAAGTTGTGATTTAACAATACTCCAGTACAGGAATCTTCATCTAAGGAGTCAAAAGGAAAACAGTTTTTATGGGAAGCTCATTCTCTGTGTATGGCATGTAACCCAAAGGTTTGTGACAGAAAAAGCTAATACAGTCTCTGATTTTAGATTATTCGACTAATGAGAAGCTGGAGTTGACCTTTCCTACTGATGTGAGGTAATAGAGTAACAGTTTGGGGCTATGAAATTGAAGATGAACAGCCTAAGTTTGGTGCAGAAAAAAAAAAAGAGGAAACCAATAAAAAGATGAGGGGAAAATGCTAGCCTGGTTAGTGTACCTAAGGATTCTGAATATCCCTAGAGGAAAACTGTGTTTGTTAAAATTAGTGTTGCAAAAGAATCAAAGGGTGAGATGGAAGCAGATTAGGTAAGATTTTTCAGCAGTGTGGAAAAGAAGAAAGAATATTCCTTCTGTGTCTGTACTTCTTTTGAAGTTTAGTGGTGGATTAACTTTCTCATTGACTTTACAATGAAATTGTGTAAAAGTCCTCTATCTGAGTAAGGGGGAATTAAATTTGTTCTTCCTTATTAACTAAGCAGTTCTGCTGTTGCCTCAGACCTGAAACTTAGCAATTTCATTATTTCCAAAGTATCATTTTAGCAGTTTTGTGTGCCTGCAGACTTTATGGTGCCACGGAGACATCACTCTCCTCTGTCACTTGTGTTCATGAGGGCTACCCTCAGCCTGTTTAGAGCTAATATAGGGAAAGAGAAGAGAAAACATTAATGGATTTAACTGTAAATTCAGTAAATTGTTGGCAGAGCCTTACCAGACCAGAGTATCATTATTCTCTGGAGCACAGAGAATCTAAATGTGTGAGTAAGGAACCTGAAAGATTTAGAGTCAGGTTGTGGAATTATTGAAAGAGGTTCAAGCTACAGGTGTTATTTAAGTTGAAGACCTGCATGACAGAATGAAATTTCTAGTTTGGGTAGAAGGAGACAATTCTAGATGAAGCAATTTGATCTGTGAAGGTGGTAATTGAATTTTAAGGTTAAGATGTGAAAGGAAAAGAACATTTGACAAAACTCTGAGAAATCTGCATAGAAAATGGAGCAGGGAATGAGAAGACTGCTTAGAAGAAATGCTGAAGTAGTGATTTGACAAGAAGTGGGTGTTACGGAAAATTATGAAATATAAGATTTCAGGAAGAAGTGAACTGTTTTGCGATGGGAAGGGTTAGGTAGGTTGAAGATAGAATATTGGTTCTGTGGTGTATCTAAGCATTTATTAGAAATTTTGGCAAGAACATTTTTTCATTGTTAAAAACAAATTTTTTTTAAAGATGAACAGAGAAAAATCAGGGAACAGTTGTAAATAGTGCATTCTTTGAGCTTGGCAATGAAAAGACAAGATGTACAATGATAGTCCTACAGATAACATGACGAACAAATGTTCTAGCATTTTGTTTTTCTATACTTTACAATACAGAAACCTGTATACACTAATAAAGTCGTTCAATTCAGTTTCAGTGCACATCCTTTTGGTTAGTAACATAATTTGTGTGTAAATGGAAGAACAGGTATAAGATTACATGAAAATGTTATTCCATGTGTACCTAATAAAAAGATTTCAATGTATATACAGGCAGTTGCCATAGCAATTTTAGTAAATTATTATTTAAATAATTTTGAACTTTCTCTTACAGAAGAAAGAAACTAGTTGCTGTAAAGAAAATATATATATATGTACAGTGTTTTTTGCACATTACTTTGTTGTTTCTAAATTATGTTAAAAAGCAACTGGATAGGAATTTAATAGTTCAGTCTGAAAAATACATCTAAAATACTCTTAAATATCTTAAATGTTCTTTCAGCTGTTATAACAATTCTTTGGAACTTACCAAGGTTAGAAATTGATGTATTTTTATTGTAAGATATTTTCAAAATTGCTTGGAAAAATAATGTAATTAAGAAAAGATGATCTTCCAAGAATTGATGTTAAATATCCATTGTTTCCTGGTTATGTTTTGCATATTTATTTGTTGTGGTATGTACCTGTTGTTCTAACATTGTTTTAATGCTCAGTATGTAAAATTTATGTGCAGTAATATTAAATGTGAAGGAGGAAACTTGTTTGCCGAAAGATAATTTAGCAAATATGTTTTTGCAGGTACCTTCTGCTATATAATCCAATGGAACAAGAACGATCTTCAGTGGTTTCAGTCAATGTGAATACACCCAGAGTTAAATTAGTTTCCCCTTTGGGAAAACATGTTACTGTACAAATCAGTGCTATTTGGGATGGAGCAACTACAGTATCACATGAAGCATATCAGGTATGCTACTTCAAGTAAAAAGCACTAAAGTGGGGGGTTTTTTTGACACTATAGCTTCAGAGTTTAAGAAAATGGAAAGCATACTCAAATATGGGCAGTCTTGTTTTCTGCAGTTAATGGCAAGAATTCAGTTATTTTAAGGAAATTTAGCATTACAGTTTCTGAAACTGATAAGTAATTGAACTTTTGTGATATGGCGTATTACATTTAAAGGGTCAGTTTTAGCTGCATGAACAGAAACTATGGATGGAGGTATCTCTTTTCCCCCCACTTTCTACAGCTCCTTTGTCCTTTAAGTGATAGTCTATACACATAGTAACACAGTCTCTATGTGCTCAAGCACTCCAGCTGGAAGGATTTCTAAGTGCAGTGGCTTAAGCAGTTAGATTCCAATTTCTCTGAGGTTATGAGACCCCACCTGGACTACTGCCTTCAGCTCTGTGGCCCCCAACATAAGAAGGATATGAAACTGTTACAGTGAGTCCAGAGGAGAGCCACAAAGATGACCAGAGTGCTGGTACACCTGCCCTACAAGTAAAAGCTGAGAGAGTTGGGAGTGTTGGAGAAGGTGGAGAAGAGAAAGCTCTGGGGTACACCTTATAGCAGCAGCCTTCTAGTCCCTAAAGGAGGCCTACAGGAAAGCTGGAGAGGGACTTTTTACAAGGGCTTGTAGTGATGGGACAAGGCATAATGCCTTATTGCCCTCTGCAGCTACTTGAAAGGATGTTGTAGTGAGGTGGGAGTTGGTCTGTTTTCCCTGGTGACAAGTGACAGAACAAGAGGAGATGGCCTGAAGTTGAGCAGGGAGGTTCAGGCTGGATCTTAGGAAGCATTTCTTTACAGAAATGGTTGTCAGGCACTGGAATGGCCTTCCCAGGGAAGTGGTGGAGTCACCATCCCTGGAAGTGTTTAAGAGCTGGGTAGATGTGGTTGATGTGGTTTAGTGGTTTTAATAGGGCTAGGAATAAGGTTGGACTTGATGGTCTTGAAGGTCTCTTCCAGCCAGAACTATTCTATGATTCTGTGACTTTAAACTGAAAGTGGGTAGATTGAGCTTAGATATAAGGAAGAAGTTCTTCACTGTGAGGGTGGTGAGGCAGTGGAACCGTGGGTCCAGAGAGGCTATGGATGCCCAGTCCCTGAAAGTGTTTCCTGGAAGGCCAGGTTCAGGAGTTCTGCTGAGATCTAAAGAGATTCAGAATGCTGATCCCTCCCTTAATGTTCCTTTCAGTTTCCTTTTATGCTGCCATTCCT
>WTSP01027276.1:16662-60696 GCA_025331215.1 Actenoides lindsayi | reverse complement strand
TTAGTGAGAGTTGTCCCTGCCCAGGGCAGGGAGCTTCGAACTAGGTGATCTTTAAGGTCTTTTCCAACCCAACCCATTCTGTGATTCTCTTGATTTTATTTTTTTGTATTCCAGATAGAGAGGCTGGGTAGTGCTCTTCATTACTCTTGTACTCAAGCTAGACAGACGACTTTAAGACTGCCTGTTGGTTTTCTTATGAAACAGTTTGAGAATTTTTGAATGATAGATCATTATAGAAGATTGTCCTCAATGATCACACACGAGAAACTATATTTTGTTAAATTCTTAGTGATATAGTAGCACTGTACTAACACAATAGTAGTGTATTTCTTCCAGTCTTTATTTTCTGATTCCTTTTGACTTGAGAATCAAGTTGAACTTTTTTCAGGATAATATTCCTGTGAAGATAATTCAACAAGTGTCTCATTTGTCATCTAAAGGGATAATTATTGATAATTGTTGTTGGTTAACCTGGTTAAATAACTCAGCCCCACACAGATACCCACTCATTGCCCCCAGGGGCATGGGAGAGAAAATTAAAAGGGTAATGGGAAAGTCGAGGATTGAGAATAAGACAGTTTAATAGGTAAAACAAAGACTGTGCATGTGAGCAAAGCTAAATGAGGAATTAATTTGCCACTTCATATCGTCAGGCAGGTCTTCAGCCATCTCGAGGAAAGCAGGGCTCCATCACACATAATGGTTACTTGGAAAGACAAATGCTGTAACTCTGAAACTCTCCCCTTCTTTTTTCTTCCCCCAGCTTTATATTGCTGAGCATACTGTCATATGATACAGAATATCCCTTTGGTCAGTTGGGATCAGCTGTCCCAGCCGAGATGCCTCACAACTTCTTGTGCACTCCGAGTCTACATACTGTCAAGGCAGTGTGAGATGCAAAAAGAGGCCCTGATGCTGCATAAGCAGTGTTCAGTGGTAGCTAAAGCATCCCTGTGTTACCAACATATTGATAGCAAAACCTAGCACCATATGAGCTACTATGGAAAAATTTAGCTACCCTATCCAAAACCACTACTGTAATTATCTTCTTCAGGAAACTAACGGTGTTAAAGAAATATAAGTACATATCTATACCTCAAATTCTAAGCAAATGGCTTTGGAGATCTAATTTGTATGTTAGTCTTCTGTGGAGGTTACTTTATAGCTCCTAAATAACTAGAGACTAAAAATGAGACTGTTGACTTATATTTTGCTATTTAAATTTGTGGATTTTTAAACTCAGCTTTAGTGATAAGTAGGATCTATGTGCACTTGATATGCTACACATACATCTTTAATACACAGCAAATAAGCTCAGAACTGCACATCACTAGTAACGTCCTTTTTTAATAATACTCAAAATCATTATTGCATTAATATAACAGTGATCTTGAGGCTAGGTCAGTTAGCAATGCAGACACTTCTGTTTGGCTAATTCTTCTTAATGTGCTTCAGCTTTTAAATTTGGAATGTCATTTGTTATTTCATATTCCTTTATGGAATATAGGAAAATTTCAGCCATTCTAAAACTATTGAAACAAAAAGGAATTATTATAAGCATAAATTTACTATAAAAAGTTGATACTTTGATATTTTTAATAATGGCCCCATTTTTTTCTCGCAACAGATCTCTTTCGTGGCACATCTACCACCTCTGGGGATTGGAGTTTACCAGCTTTCAGAGGCTCAGAGTTCAGAAGCAGTTTTAGCAGACTATAGTATATACATGAGAAATAGTCGGCAGGAGAAGCCAGAAAGACTCTTCAAGATAAAAGAGATGCAGAATTCTGTGGATAATATAATCTTGGAAAATTCTTACATGAAACTGTGGTTTTCTGGAATGTCTGGATTACTGGAGGTTTGTTGGATTATATTTTGAAATACTATATTTTACTTTTTTAAGAACTTCTGTTCTTATTCATGGAAACCTAAATGCGTCAACTGTTTCAAACATGATTCTCTTTCCTTAGAAAATAAATACCAAAGAAGATGGTAAAAATCATCAAATGAAGGTGGAGTTTGCTTGGTATGGAACTACAAGTAACCGGGATAAAAGTGGAGCTTATCTCTTCTTACCAGATGGAGATGCCAAGGTAAATCTTCAGTTTGCAGAGAGATTCTAATCTTGAAGTAATTTGAAACGTTCTACAAATCCACATTGAAAGAGCTAGTTTTCCCCAACACTGTAATACAGCTGTTTGGCTAGGAGTAATGACATCAGTTATTGAAAAGATTGGCAGTATTTCGTGATTCATAAGCCTAGATCTGGGTAAAATGAATGTGAAAGTATAAAGGTATACAAAATATTTATGATTCACCAAAAAATACTTAAGAAGCTACCTTTGCAATAAATCCAGTGAGATGTGACTATTCACTGTCAGAAACTGAAAGTGAATTTATTTTTTTATAGTAAAAACATACAGAACATACTGATTCTTTTCTGCATTTCTTCACTTTTCTGATTCATGATCATTTCTAAGATTTCTTTATTGTGAATTAGGAGGTTCCAGTTCAGAGTATAGTACTTTTTAGCAGATATTAGCATATGTATTTTAATATAGTAATTAAGATACTGAGTCCCAGTTGATGAATGTAGAGATGTGGTTAAGTGGTAAGCAACGGTTCTAATCTATTTGTCTAGGGTTATCAGTATTTTTAGCTGTGTAATTATTAGAGGGCAACAGCACACTCCTATTAGTTTTCAGATTGGAAATTCAGAAATGGCAGTGTTCTTACACTGACTTAATTAACATACAGAATCTACTGTACCACTTTTGGAACTGGTAACGTGATAATTCTGAAAGCAAATGGTGAGATAATGAACACTTTTTTAAGAAGCTGGCTAGTTTGCAGCATATTTCTTCTGCTGAGTTCTTCCTGGGGAACCTTAATTTGCATGCATAAGGCAAACTGGGAGTTCTGCATTTACCACTTCCAAGAAGGAAGCAAGCATAATCATTCTGTTGTTGTTATTTTATGTGTAAATCAGTCTGGAAGCGGACAGAACAGTTTCCTTTTAGCAGTCTTCCCTAGAAGCATATATTTTGAGGCCTGTGAGTTGTCAGTTCTAAACCATTTACTATGTTTAGTCTCATAATTTTTTGTATCAGTCAAGTTTAACAGTTCACAATTTTAAACATCAGTTGTTTTCGTCTGTGAATACCTGAATAATATCACTTATTATTTAATTTTTACCTTTCAGCAGCTGCACGGTCACACTTTAATTCTAATTCAGATGCTAATTTGTCTTTTGCCTTTTAGAAAAAATGATCACTATATCGAACAGTTACATAAGTTTAACTACACTTTTCAGTTATTTGCTTTATAAAAATAATCTGGACAAATCTAGATAGCAAAATGCTATGGTTTGAATGGGAAGAAGTCTGTCACATGCCTGCAGGCACAGTTAGAAAATAAGGTACATACTGAACTTCTATGAAAAATGAAATTAAAGGACATTTTTAGTTAACATTAAAAAGGGTGATGCATTCAGCTTTTGTAACTTTTTACACAATAAAAATGAAATAATGAGACTTCTAAAAATTCTGCTTCATGAATATACCATAAGGCTCATTTGGCTTGCATTTTAGTAACATTAATTAGGTTGTCCCACTGGGAATAACAATGTAATTCTGCAGTCATTTCTAAAACAGTTTGAACTAATGATTTCTGTCTTAAAAGAAATGCCATCTGTTCAGGGTTCTCAGTGTGCGGTGAATTGACTAACACTTTCTAAGTCCTTGTGTGGAGCAGTGATAGGATAGATTACAGGCAAGGGTTTTTTTATTTTTGGCTAGGTTGTTTTTCTCCTATCCCCTTCACCCTATGTATTACTGCAAAATTTGCAAAAAATAATTGCATTTGATGTTGTGTCATTTTTCTCTGGTGTGAGTACAGTTACATGGGATTTTTGCCTTTGCTAACTATTTTTTTTTGGTCACCTAGTAAGTCTTTTTGTTCCTTTCTTTTCAGTTCTGCAATACTTAGAAATTATTTTTCTTCATCTAGTTTGTCTTGTCTTAGTATAGTACTTACGTAGACTTCTGATCTTGCGTTCATCTGCCAGTTTAATTTTGAAAACTTGGTGCTGTAACATGCTAGGTCTGCAGTCCATGACTTAAAGCCGTGTCAGTTTTAGAACACTTGACACATGCAGTGGAGCTCTAGTCTTCAGTAAGCTGTTATAAGTGGATGTCATGTTTTCTGCAGATGATGGTCTGTGTACTAGAATGTACACAGATGTCTTATCTTTCAAGAGGTTCCTTGGATTAATTATCTTCATGGCTGAGCTAAAACCAGTCTGGAGTTCTTCACAGAGTGCATTCTTGCTAAGAAGTGGTAAGCCTCTAGTACCAGAACTAAGTCGGAGATCCATAGAGACACGGGTTAATGACAGTATTAAATAGAATGTACCCTCAACACTGATAACTCTTTCTTGCTGCTCAGGAAAAATGTCTGGATTTAAAGCTCTACAATACCATGGCAAATACTGCCATGGTGCAGCTTGACAGACCCCGGTATGAACAGTCTCTGAGCTTGTCTTGGGGATTTGACCATGGATGATTCTATCTCTGCTGTTTCTGAAGTGTGAAAGAGTTCAGGGCAGCCTCAGGTCAGGACACCAGCATTAAGTCCAGGGCAGTGACACAGATCAGTCTCCATGCTGCAGCTCTAGAGGTAAGGCAGTGCTCCTACCCTATCTTAGTATTTTCTGCAAAACAGAACAAAAGCGAAGCTCCTGTGAAAAAGACAGGCAGTATCTTCTTTTTTTTTTTTTTTTTTTTCACAATGTCAGTGCTGCTTAACTAGTTGACCAAGTTACAAAGGTTTGGAAGGAGGGGACTTCCTCTGGCCTTGGAACAAATAGAACCAAAAACACCCTGCCTATGAAGGGGAAATGTTTGTATCTCGTGAGATTTTGTGAAGGACAGAAGCCTCTGTAAGTCTGTTAGAGCAGAGTAGACTTAGAAACAGTTAAATGTCAGTCCCCGATGACCTACTTACTAGCTGTGTTCAGTTATCAATAGGGACTAGAACAAAGCACTTCTTTCGAGAAAGTCAGGTGCTAAGTGTGGGATCAACGTGAGTGGTTCATTTTCTTGTTTTACAAATCAATTTTTCAGAATCAAAGTGGACTTTTTTAAGACCCAGACTGGGAAATTGTGATTCTTTCTTGGGCAACTGTCTATGTACACATGTATGTACAAGTTGTTGTAGATACTTATATACTAACAGAATGTATAAGAAAAAACTTTTTTCTTTTTCTTTTTTTTTTTAAATGCTGCAGTATCTTCAGTGCTAGAGATTTTCTCCCTTTTATTCCTCTTCACACTCTGTCCTCATGATTGGACGTACTTTATTGATGCTGATCTCTGACTTGTATAGCTGTAGCTGCTGCTCCTAGCTTCAGGAACCCTTTTTCATGACAGGTCCTTTTTTTAATCTGTCAGGATTACCTTTTACCTCTACTTCTCAGAGAAGAACACATATCTGAGTTACCTTAATGCTTGTTTTTCAAACCTAAGGAAAAGATAATGGTATCTTTCCACATTTTTTATAAGTGAGGGGATGCTGGCCTGCCCAAAAGGAGAGAGACTGTCTATTTAGACTATCCTGCTGTATTAATCTTCCGATTGTCCCTCTCAAAAGGGCAGAAGATCCTCATTCAAGCATAGTAACCTTATTTTTAATTCTTCCCCTGTTCCTGCATGCCTGATAACAGGAAGAGACAAGTGCGCAGGTACCATTACCTGGAGGGTGCTCACAGTACTCTAGAACTGGCTGAAGTGTCTGTTTTTTCCTTGGTGCTATGATTTTCTTCAAGCATCATATATATCATCTGCAAATCTGCCCCACATATTGGTGGCATTGTTTTTCAGGACAACAGTATTAAAATGACAACCATCTCTCTTCTGCCACATAATTCTTAAAAACACAGTTCTCAAGAGCTCATAGTATCTGACTTTTTTTTTTTTTTTTTGACCCTAAAGCCCAGTGTAATCTAAAACCCTGCCAAATGAAGGGTAATATGCTGTTGAGAAGCAACTTTTCTGAAAGACTTTGTCTTGAAGTCTTTTTTCAAGTCTCAAGCATATGAAGCATGATTCAATCTGTGTTGGAATGCTTACATCTGGGCATAGTTATTTGATTTCTACAGCAACAGTGTGCTGCATTGCCAGAAATTTCTAGGCCACACTAAGATGGTTAGTAGTTCTTCTAGTAGTTCTTCACTTGACTACGTAGGGAAAGTCTTACTGCCCATGTATCGTGCCTTCAGGCTGCAATATTCCCTATGAGCTTCGATGCAAGCCAGTAAACCTTTAAGTGAAGTCATGTCTCCAGTTATTTCTAGCCCTTGGCACTTTGGCATCCAATTTGATGTCAAGTATTTTAAGATCTACTAAGGAGCCATGCAATATTATTTTGCTCTGGGTATTCTCCCTTAAAATTTCTAGCTCTCCCCCTCCCTTCAAGGGGTGATTCTCACATTTCTTTTGAATACGAGTACTGAAAAAGGGTTTCTGGACCCTTTGACCTACAGTTCTGTTACCCGTTTCTGAAAATACTGCTTTCCAAGCTCAACAAAACTTGCCACATCAGGCTGCTGAATCTTGTACAATGGAAGTCGTTCCAGTGGAGCTGTTGGGAGAAGACTTTACAGTGACTATTAGTTTTAACTGTCTAGGAAGTAGAGTCTTGATACTACATATGAGATTCAAATATTTTTATTCCTAATTTAAGTTCTGAGTAATCATAGAGTCCTTCATGCTGGAAGGTCGTTTAGTCCAAGCTCCCACTCAAAGCAGAGTAGATACTGAATTCAGGCCTTTGTCCAGTCAGTTTTGCAAATAGCTCATTATTTGTTCCTTCCGCTTACAAAGGAAAATAGTTTGTGTCTGAGTAGTAAGACACCTATTTCTACATATTAGTAAGACCTTCACATCAGAAGTGCCTATCTTTACGTTTCAGGTCCAGGACCAGGTTTATTTCACAGGTCTCTGTGTATCTCTCCAAGAATCTTTACAATGATACTAGAATAATTGCACATTGATTGCATAAAGATGTTTTCCTGCTTAAAAGCCTGATACATTGACATGTTTTCAGTGTGGCAACCCTGGTCAGTTACCTCCATATAGGTTCTGTACTCAGTATGTCTCCAGAGGGGGATGAAGAAATCACTTTCTAGGATTAGTTCTTTTGTAGGCACTAAATATGAATTAAGAGGCTTCCCTGTTTTTGTAGTTTAGACCCACCTAGGAGCTGAGCATCATGTGGCCACTCACTCACACCCCTACCCCACAGTCGGATGGGGAGTAGGGAGAAAAAGGCAAAATATATGTATATGGGATGGAAGCCCTTGTTGGTCAGTTTTGGGTAACCTGTCCTGGCTGCTTCTCCCCCATAGCTGTGGCCTTTCACTTTTCTGCACCCCCCAATGGGGTACACAAGATCCAGCAGTGGCCTTGGTCTGCACACCAATCCCTGGTACTAACTCTAAACAAGGAGTGTTATCACTGCTGGAAGCAGACACTGTCTGTGAGAACAGGCTGCTAACTTCAGACAGTGCAGTTAGTTAGAAGAGACTGATCTGAAAACTAAAATCACTGAACGTACTGGCTGTGGCCCCCTACCAGCTTCTGGTGAAAATTAACCCAATTCTAGCTGAACCCAGGACACCGGTTTGCTCAGTACCATACTTTTTTTTTCATTTTTCCTGTTTGTCCAACAATCAAGAAGGAACAGGCATCCTTGAGAACTGAGTATGCATCATCTCTCAACTATTTGTATCAGAACTTATCTAACCCTCAAAACTACCTGATAGTATGAGCATTTGTAACTCTCGTTCCTCATTTGTACCTTTTCGCTGCACTGGACTGAAGTAGATACTTGGAAACTGGTTTTGCTATTTTCTCTCAATGCATGTGCTAGTGGAATCACGAATTATGATTTTAAAAAATTCGTTAGTTTCAGACAATATCTGCAAAATGACAATTCATTTTCGTTCCTGTTACCTCATCTCTCCATAGAGTACAGAATAGTCAGTATGTTTGCCTTTATCTTCATCTGTGGAGCTGATCTGATTACATGTACAGCTTGGAGACTGGTGTGTGAATTTAGTGTTTGTGGCAATATCCCAGCATCTCAGAGCTGTTAAACACATCTTATTTCAGTTTCTACATGTATGGGAATAATGTATTTTCATAGTTATTGTCAGTGTTACCATCATGTTTAAGAGTAGCAAGCTTGATGGACTTCCTCCAAGTATTTTTCTTTATTTTTTGTTTTAAAAACATTACATCAGAGACACTTCCAATTTTCAGTAAGTGCACAACCTTTTGCATTCTTTTGACACTCATCCTGTATCTCTCCATTTTTCTGGTTTTGTCCTGGACAGCTCCAGAGAGACATAGTGAGAAATGTTCTACAGAAAAAAACAACAAAAAACCCCACAAATAAGCTCATAAGATAGGTGATACTTTGCTAATAATGGCAAGCTGCTGTTCTTGTAAGTAGTATTCTGCTCGACAGTAATTGGTGAGGGTATTTGCTTGGCCTGAGAACCTCAGGTTTCTCAGTTCATTTTCCCTTAACTGCTGTTTCTGTTCTTCATTGCTAACCTGAGGATCTTCATGTTGCTCTACCTTGCAGGTAGGATTTTGAAGGGTTTCATTATTCCATCTTCCTGTCAGTAGTCTAGTTCCTCTGTGGGATTTTAATCAAAACATATATTTCTCAGAGCATGTGGTCACAGGTTAAATGACTTTGTCTTCTCTAACTATGTGTGATAGATAGGTAGTGAGATAGTAATCTCTTCTGCCAGAAGAAAAGGGAAGATGCAGTCCACATTTATGGGTCTTGGCAGTTTTTCATGCAAATAAAAACTTAAAATTCTAAGCTAAAATCTGGTCAAATTTCCTTTATCCAAGCATACTCATTCACTTGGCTTCCATGCCTTCCCAATACCATTGTCTTTCTCTACTTCTCAGCTAGAAAATGGATTTTGTATAATAGATAGCACTTGTCTGTCTGACAAGATGAGAACCCTTGAAAGTATCCTAATTTTTTCATGTCAAATGTTGAGAAAAGACTCTTTCCTCATTTGGGCTTCTGTACTGATTAACTGGATAAAACATTTCTGTAAGGTCATCTGCTAAAAAATCCATCTCTCCCTAAAACAAGCCATCTTACCAAAGTGTAAGCAACTATGGTTCCTTTCCCACCCTCTGTACAAAGTATTCCTGTAGTTGATAGCTGCAGAGTAGCCTTTTGTGATTGTGGCAAAGCTTTTAATAAACAGTGTTCTGTCTGAAGCTTTAAGAAAAAAAAAGTGAATAGAAAGACAGGTTTTTAGTGTTTTAAAGTCTCTTTCAGTTTCTTTCATACAGTACTTCTTGAAGTCTTCTCTGTGAATATACATATAGTAATGTGCTCAGAGAAGACTGGATGATATGTACCTGTACTTGTTCTCTGGCATGTTTTGTCTATATGTATGAAATCTTGATTTCTTCTCTTCCTCGATATACACTTGATCTTTGATTTCCTTGCTTGAGAAAAGAGATCATGCTCTGTCCTTCATATGACATTGGTAAATACAGGAGGATGGCAGCCACTCTCTTAAGAATTCTGTGCTTAGATCCCTTTGAATAACATGTTTTTCAAGTATTTTTTTTGTTCTTTTGAGTGAAATCTTCATTTATTGCTGTTGCCCTATAACAGTAGTTGCATGCGTTGTAGTTTCTTTTTGGGCTTTGTACATGCTGAATATTTAACCCATTTTTATCTTTATAGCCATCTATGTATTTCTCTGTAGGTATACAGTTCTATTTGGGATCAACTGTTCCAGAAAAAAGCCTAGCTAAAACTCAAAATACTGTGACTACATGGAAAAACAATTCATTTTTTTGGTTTGACGATGGATGTGCAAAATTTCTGCTAGTCTTTGATACATTAAGAAGCCTGTGTCCATCTTGAGGTTTCCTAATGGTTCCCAGCCCTGCTTTGCATTACAGGGGGCTCCACTGGCAGCTCCACAGCTGTTTCTGATTAAGAAGAAGCTTCCTCTTTCACTTTGAAATGGATATGCAAACTGATCCACAAGACGGTGTAGAGGCAGCTTTGTTCATGCAGTGTGTACCACTGATGAATAAACTATGGCCAAACCAAACAGATAGCTAAACCATCTGATCATTGCACTACAGTATTTCATTACTGGTTAGCAAGCATAATTTTGCTAGCAAAAAAACTCAATCCAGATGTTTACAATATTAATACATTACCGTGTGTGTCTGTAGGCTTTGCTAAACGAGTATTAGTCCTCATAAAAGTACTGAGAGAGGTGTAATGGGGGTTATCCTAGTTTTAGCTAAAATAAAAGTGAGGCTCCGAAGAGAAGTTGATGAATTTCAGACTAGGACTGATTTTTTAATTCCCAGTTTTTAGACTAGACTTAGACACAGAACAGTTTTTAAAAATTAAAAGACTAATATTTACTGAGTACTTTAATTTATTGACAGTACTTTTATGCAAAACTTTCAAAATAATTATTCTGTCTTTCTGTTTTCTTTTTCTAGCCTTATATTTTCACAGATCCACCTACCATAAGAGTTGCTAATGGAAAGATTTTTTCAGAAGTTGTATGTTTTTTCCACCATGTGACACATACCATGCGACTGTATAAAGTCCAGGGTAAGAGTTGTGAAATTCTGGCTGCCTCAGTAGTAACTTTTCATTAGTACAGTCCTGGCTCCTCCCTGTCTTTTTATGTTTAAAAGCACATCTGAACTAGTGCAGAATTTGTGAGACTACAGTCTTTACTGGGTCCAGTACACCATGATCCTTTTCTGAGCATTATGGTGGTCATTAAACTGACATGCTTAAACTCAACGGGTTTGTTGGAGATACCTCTCAGTATTAGGAATTTTATAGTATAAATTACCTACAGGGTAGTCCTGAACTTCACTGGGTCATCTGAATGCTGTAGGCAGCTATAAATTATAAAAATGGGGAAAAAAAAAGAAAAATATATTGAAGATACTGTAAAAACATAGTTTCTTCAAACTTATTGGTGAAAGTACAATATTATCCTCTCTAAAGTCTCAAAGGAAGTTATTTTTTAGTAGCATTAATAATAAAGTACCATCAAAATAAAAAATAATAAACAGCATCAAAAACAAATAATGGAGCTCTAAGTACTTCAAAGTCTCCCTTGCTCTTCTCATTATTCCTTTTGTTTCAGATACAGTATTGCCAGCAATGTGTACTTTCATCACACAGAATTGATCTTTTAGATTGTTTTTAGCTGTAATATATGTTTCTCTTTAGAACTAATATTGTTTCAGATGCCTCAATTTTTATGACACAAGTGTATGCTTTGAAGTTTGAAGTTACTAGAGTTTACTCACATGCTGTATACTGATCAGAGTTCAGTTGCCAGATTGTCTGATACAGTAATTCTAAATCAAACTTTGCATCACATTCCTTATGAATACAAACCAAAATATTCTATAGTAATTCGTTATTGAAGAATCTGAGGAAAGAATTTTATATTCAAGGTTACATTTTTGGTTTTATATGACTAATATGTAAAATGGGCTTAAATGAAAAAATAGGCACCTTGAGGTCAAGATGCACTAGGTTGCCGAAAATTTGAAAGTTACTTTTCTGTGTAGGTTTTGACAAATTAAACTTACTAGCAAGGAGAGAACTTATATAAGGAAGATGTTTATTGTAATGAAGGGGAGAGGAAAAGCCTCAAAAAACCTGAAAGTCTTTCTTTTGGTTACAGTGATGTTATTTGCTTTGTTAAAATAGATTTCTTTGTAATACTCCCTTTTCTTCAATTTTTAAGTGCTTATCAGAAGTATTAGACACTATATTATATATTATTTCACAGTTCACAGAAAATGAGTTATCAGTGAAAACCACTTGCTTTCCAATTCCAAACACATAAGTTTATCTTTTATTTTGAGTGCACTATCTAGGGTTTTTTACCCTTTTTTTTTTTTTTTTTTTTGTCAATTTTTAATTCATCACACTATTTCAATACTTACTCCATTATCTATCCACTTACCAGAGTGAAGTCCTGTACCATGCTGGCAGCTTCTGCAAGGAAAAATTATGCAATTTTAAAATATATTTTGTCTGTTTATTTATATGCTGTATTGTTTTTCTTCATATGAAATGGCATTTTTCAAAGTTAAGACCCAGCACTTCTGTTACAATTTACCTCCTTGCCAGAGGGTGAAAAGCCTGATCATGTGGCTAATCCAACTGTTGGACAGTACTTCTGAGTCCTACAGCTTCTCCAGCAGTTTTGCTAAAACACTGCTTTTCCATTTTTGACTTTAGAAACAATGTATGCTTTTCAACTTTTTCTACTTCGTTTGGCATCTGGTTTTGATACTAGCATGATTTTGTCAATCTTTTTATCAGAAACTGCTTGTGTCTTATTTTGGTAATCTTATTTTTCAATTAACTCAAATTATGCACTAGGAAAGAGATGAGAGTAATTCATGGTCTGGATATTTTAAAATTGTAAACTGAAATATTGTATCCTCATTCAGTGTACACGAGCTTTAATAATTCTTCTTGAAAATAGTTGGAAAATCTACAGCTAAGCATGTTAAAAGGAGAGGATGTAGATCCACTTTTTATGGACTAGGTCTGGGAAAATAGAAATAATTTTGTGAACCAATTTTTTTTTTCTTTTAGCACCCTAGTAGAATAGCCATTGTAAGTAAGTGTTAACATTTTAGCAGTTGCTGGTACTGGTGCAAGTGACATTCAGATATTTTTAAAAATGAGGAAACAGATGCAGAACTTGACCTCCTCCTCCTTCAGATGACAAAATCACAATCCTTTCTGCATTTTACATACTAAACAATAGCATAACAATTAAAGCAGGCAGACTCTTCGAGCATTCAATTGTGCAAAGGTTCAGAGTGTTTGTTATAGAATTTGACAAAGTAGAGATGTTCTTAAGGATACTGTTCCTACATGCTCTGAAGTGGGACTGCCAAAAAAAAATTCGCAAACTCTGTGTAGAAGGAAAAAGAGGTTGTGCTAACTTCTGTCCATGTGCTTAGGAATCTAGCAGTTTTGTTCAAAGATATTTTGTCCCTTTGCAAAGATTCTACATTTCAGGAGCCCAAACTGATGAGTATACCTCTGGGTCTTGTGAATTGACATACAGGAGAACTGTTGAAAAAAAAGAACAAGTATTTAGTATCTAAGATTTTAAATATCATCTTCACATTTTAAAGGACTAAATTGATTAATTAGTTCCTCGCTTTCTACTGTCTTCTGTTTACAATCTGTCAGACAAGCATAATAGAATTTCATCTCACTACACACAGATATTTCATACCTCTGTTCTGCTTGTTGGAATTCTTTTCACAATTGTTAGTCCCATTAGACTGCAGAAGGGTAGACATGGTCATGCTGAATGATGGTGTGATTCCAATCAAAACTGTGTCTTGAACTGTTTGAAGAGGTCAGGTTATTATTAAAAGTATTTTACTTTTCAGTGTGAGGCACTGCAGGAAAACAGCCTCACTGGACATCTGTCTGCATTTTCAGATACTTAATCCTTCTTTCAATAAATAGCCAGTTTTTCCTGTCAGTGAAGATTGGTGTCCTAGTTGCAGTCATATCAGTGTATGGCTTCCTAATTCACTGTCCTTAAGGAAGATTCTTCCTGTTTTGGTTAAAACAGTTGACTAGTTTCCTGCTTAGTAAAGCAGTTGCTGTCAGGAAGTTGGTAACTTCATTCTGCTCTGTTAATGGCTACGGCTGCATAAGAGTCAAGGGGAGAAGTGAATAGCTAGGTCATGCTCCACAATATTAGCTGCTCCTCAGTATGGCACTTAGCAGGTGTATGCTGTTCCCTGCTGATTTACCAGAACCCGCATTGGTTCTTACATGAATTGCTTCTATTCGAATTCAGTGAAGGCTTCAGTCTGTT
Organism: Actenoides lindsayi; assembly: GCA_025331215.1. Taxonomy (NCBI): domain Eukaryota; kingdom Metazoa; phylum Chordata; class Aves; order Coraciiformes; family Alcedinidae; genus Actenoides; species Actenoides lindsayi. The sequence continues at coordinate 46,733 of WTSP01027276.1, read as the reverse complement.
CAATGAGTACTGAATTAGAAGTGCTACTGTATATTATATGGTACATAACTGAACTGGCTTCAAATACCTGGTTTATATCTAGGAAAACTAGATCACCATGTTCTGGGAGCATAGCCATTTTTATGTATGTGACAACCACTTTTAAAAATTGAGAGATTTTAAATGCATCTGTTTCATGTAGGTTTGGAAGGCCAGTCTGTGGAAGTTTCCAATATTGTGGATATTAGAGGAGAGTATAACCGTGAGCTTGCAATGAGAATTTCATCTGACATAAACAGTCAAAATAGATTCTATACTGATCTTAATGGATATCAGGTAATTATTGTCAATTAACTGTAAAAGCCTAGGGTCTCAGTTTTGGAATGTCTTAGTACTTCTGATGGCAAAGAATTTTGAGTTATATTAAACTCTCATGTTAAGCTCCACTAATCATTTAAAAGGAGAAAAGCTATAAAAATGTATTTATCATAATATTTTATTTAGGCCAAATGAAATAGAAATTGTTTTCTTTCAATGAATTTGTTAAATACTCATTAATATCCTTTTTAACGTAAGAGTTGTAATACAACAAGTTATGACTAGCCACCATGTAGTTGCCTTTCTATCTGCATGCCTTCTTTCCCCTCCACTTTGTCAATTTAACTAGAGTATTTTGGGTAGCACAACACTAGATGTCCATAAGGGCCAACAACTCAGACCTAGAGAAAACTTGCAGCTTGCTGCTGTGGAGGAATTAAGTGATATATTTTGAGAGTGTAATAACTTGGTTTATTAGTAATGTATCTGATGAAATATAGTGTGACTATTTTCTTAACTTGAACTCTGCACCACAAAAGAAGGAAATTTTTTTTTCCTGTACCTTCCTTCCTTGCTAAAAACAGTAAAACAGTAAGAGACTACTTTTCCAGTGAGTGTATAGTCCTGTATTTTACTGGCAACAGTAAAATGAATATTTAAACATGAAAATCATTTTAATAGTACTAATTTGTTGTTTACCATTCAAGAATTCCACTAGCACTTTAAGAAGTTCCCATTATAAACAGGCAGTTCTTTTTCTGCTACCTTGAATCTATTCACTGCTTGCTGTCTAGAGGAGAAAAAAAATTCTCATTCTATAACTGTGGTGAGTCCTTTTTTGTAGTTTCCCTTGATGGATCTTTCAGGGTTTTTTTTTTAAATATTCTTTAATCTAAAAGTAAATTGAGGTTATCATTTCAAAAGTGGTAATTTTACCCACAGATCTCCAAAAAGCTAAATAATATAGTTGAATGAATACTTCGGTGCTGATTGTGCTTCTAAAGCACATGGAATAAATGTCTGAAAAGATCTTTGAAATGTAAATGCATGAAAAGAATGTTTTTTATTAAGGTTCATGTTCATACTGCAGATCCAGCCAAGACTGACAATGAGCAAATTGCCTCTTCAAGCAAATATCTATCCTATGACTACAATGGCTTATATCCAAGATGTTGGTGTTCGCTTGACACTTCATTCAGCTCAGTCTCTGGGTGTTGCAAGCTTAAAAAACGGTAAGTATAAGATGATATCTTAAAGGCCTATTCTTTGTGATTGTCTGAAATGGTTCAGAGATTACCACGCCTATTACTGTTTGAAGAAAAGAGATACGTTTCTCCAGTTCTGACAGGTTTTAGCATATATCCATAGGAAAGGAGGTAGAAGTTGTTCCCACATGACATGCTGTCATCTTCAGTGGAAGAACTGTCTCAAACACATATAGATACAGAGGAAGGATACTACGAAAAAGACAAAGTTGTCAGAACTAGGTATTTTTCACCCAAGAATTCGAGGATGAAACGGCAAACCTCAGTAGTTTATTCTTTTTTGTCCTGCTCTGGTAGCAGAGGGCTTAAGATGGATAATACGGTGTTGATCATATTTTTTGACTGGTTTGTTTGCTTTAGGGTAGAATGCACTAGTCTTAAGATACACGCATGGTAGCCTAACACCCATGTCAAGGAAAACAATAGCAGCTTTTTTTGAAGACTAGAATTGGTGAATTAAAGGATAAAAATTACCGTGGGTAAGAATCAACATACTTCTTCTGAAGCAAAATCATACCTTAGGAATTTAACGGAATACTTCGAAAAAGCTGCTGTATACATTGACAAGAAAAGTCAATTCGTATTAAGAATCCCAAAACAGAGGCAGTGTTGTCCCTCACAACAGAGAAGGCTATGGTGGGGTAGTGGAAACAGAGGTCAGTTGTACAGTCTGTACTGCTACCAGAATGAGGAGGCATTGCTTGCCAGCCTTGCTTACTGGAGGGGTATGCTTTCTTTGACCTTCCTTTTCTGGCTGACATACCTGTAGAAGCCCTTATTATTATTATTCTTATCCCTTGCCAATTTTAGCTCCAGCTACTCCTTGGCCTTTCTGACCCCACCTCTACACAACCAGGCAGTGTCCTTGCACTCTTCACAGGATACCTGTCCCTGCTTCCACTGCCTGAGCAGCTGCTTCTTGCCTTTTAGTTTGATCACCAGGTCTCAACTCAGCCATGCTGGTCTCTCCCCTTCCTTGCCTGACTTCTTGCACCTGAGTATGGAGATTTCTTGTGCTTTATGTGAAGTGTCCTTAAAGATCTGCCATCTCTGTTCTGCTCCCTCAGGTTTATTGCTCCCAGATGGCTTATTCCCAGGGGATCCTATTGACTAACTCCTCAAAGAGCTAGAAGTTTGCTTTCCTAAAATTCAGGACTTTACACCTTGCCTGACCCATATCCCTCAGGACTGTGAACTCCACCAGTGTGTGATTGCTGCAGCCCAGGCTGCCTCCGATCTTGATGTCACCAGTTAGCTCACTTGCCCTGGTGACCATCAGGTCTGGTATCACATCCCCTCTGGTATGGGAGTCTGTTACCTGTCTGAAGGGGTTATTCTCCACACATTCCAGGTGTCTCCTGGATTGCCTACAGCTCACCATACTACTTAACATCCAGCAGATGTTAGGGTGGTTTAAGTCCCACAGCAGGATGAGAGCTCTGCAAGTCAATGCCTTCTGTCGCTAGAGGAAGAAGGCTTCATCAGTAGGCTTCCTGTGATTGGGTGGCCTGTAGTAGACACCAATCACAAGGTTCACTTTTGTTGCCTTGGTCTCTAATTCTTACCCATAAATCTTTGACCTGCCTCTTGCTGTTCTTCAGGGACATCCCTTCACACTCTGTCCATTTCTTGATGTAGAGGCAACCACTCTGTCCCTTCTTCCTGGCTTGTCCCTTTGAACAGCTTCTAGCTGCATTCCTGTCATGGAAGTTGTCCCACCAAGTTTGAGTAATGGCAACCACATTGTAGCTTTCTAGGAGCACAGTGGCTTCCAGCTCATCCTGTTTGCTGACCATGCTGCATGAATTGGTGTAGAGGAAACAAGTACTTTAGTCTTCCACTTTTATTTAGGAAACAAGTATACTTGTTTGAAGATTCAGTGTGCAAAAGCCGTAACAGCCTTAATTACATGCTCAGAACTCGTTTTCGTCTGAAGATATAAACTTGAAAAGATAGGAACTTCATCTTCCATAAGGCTATTGATGGTTTAACATCATGGTTAAAGAGCTATTGTGAATGGAAGTGCTACAGTTCAGTATGAACTCAGAAATTCATATTCAATTGTCATCTGCTGCAAAGTTCTTTCCTACTGCAAATGAAAATAACCTTGGAAGAAGGAATGATTGTGGGTATTTATATACTCATATTGCTTACCTGTTTTAACTTCTGCCTCCAATTATGAAAAAAAAAATGAAAAAAAAATATTTGGGAGGTGCACTCATTTATGAAGTGTAAGATGCGGGCAGTTCCTCTGTAGGAGGTGTCTCCATACAGCTGCATCTACTTGGAGTGATTCTCCTCTTTGGAGCTTGATGGTCCAAGTATCCTTGTTACATAAAATAGTGAACAGTAATAATGTCTCATGCTAAACTTCTATTTAGATTTGTATGTTAAAAATTTGCAGAACCTTCTGCTGAAAGGCTTGTTAAAATTTTTTGAAAGGCTATGAACAGGCAAAGCCCAAATGTACTAACTGTTTTCATAATCAGTCCTAACTATTGGTCTTCTATTTACACTTCCATAGGCAGGAGATAAACTATGATGTGTTACAACTTGTATTTCAGGATATATTTCTTACATTTAATATAAGCTTTATGTAGTCTCTTTAACAGTATAATCCTTGTATTCCTCTTTCAGGTCAGCTGGAAGTGATCATGGATCGTCGACTTATGCAGGATGACAACCGTGGCCTTGGACAAGGTGTCCAAGATAACAAGGTTACAGTTAGTATCTTCAAACTTCTGCTGGAAAGAAGACATGGAACAAATGTGGTAGGATTCACTGTCTGAATTTTTCTGGCTAGTGTATATAAAAATAATTATTTCTGTTGCAGCAGCAGTGAATTTAGTAAAGAAATTAATCCATGAGCAGTGGGACTAAGAAAACAGCTTCCAGGAGAGTTTTGTCAGCTTGGTTGCATATTCTCATGGTAAAGACCTCATCTTTCACTATTCCTCACACAAATACCTAGAGTGTCTGCTTTCTCACTCACAGTTCAACATATGAATGAAGTACTGTTGTGAAAGTCTTTTTTCGTTCTTTCTTTTTGTTTTTGCTGCTTTAAAAAAATTACTAATTAGCAAGACTTCTGCTTCTTCATGAAGTTAAGTGAATCTAAGTTGACAAAGTATTTCACATGAATGGTTGGAAAGAGAAAACATCTTATAAATTTAATTTTCTTAGAAAATAAGATTTAAGTGGAAATATTTACATACCAGAGATAAACTTTCTCACTTCATTGTGATTCTGGGAAATTTGAGACCATTTTGTTATATAGGTTGTTTTTTCTCAGTTCACCTCTTTCTGTATTAGTCTTTTGAATAACTTTTTCTATTTTTTTCCTCAGTTCTTTGCTTTTTCTCTCTTTGCTTTTTTTTTCTATCATTTTTGAGAAGGACAAAATAAGTACATCTTCATACTGAGGCAGTAGAGTCATGATGACAAAACTAAATATTTTTTAAATCATCATATAGCTAAAGATGAGAGATTGTATACTGAGCTGCTAATGAATATGCAGACAAATTGGAAGTAATTCTGGTTTATAATAGATATCATTAACCACTGTGAGAGTATAGTATTAAACTTAAAGCTAATTTGCACCACATAATGATAGTGGTTTTTTTCAGGTTGTACATGTCTTCATGATTTTATAGTTCCTCATGCTGTATAACACAGGCAACATATTAATTGTGTTTATCAGTGAGGTGTGCAAATATCTGAGCAAACTTGAGTTCTGCATCAGTTTAACTTGGACAACAATGAGCATCACACAGGTTAATCTACCTTTACAAGAAGAAATTTGTAGAGTGATCTATACAGGTCTACAGAAAACTTCTTTACTACCCAGTATAATTTCTGTTGTATTGGATTAGAATGTGAAGCTGGTAAGTACAAATTACTGAACGTGGAAATCTTACATTTACATTAGCAAATAACTTGAAACAACAGGAGCAGATTAAATCAAGTAATGCCATGGTGCTTGCATTGACACTGTGTGCAGTTTTGTTATTTTCCACAGAACCATAAAATAATTCACTAAAAGATACCTCTGGAAGTCTTTTAGTCTAGTTCCTACTCAAAGCAGGTCTGTTTTTGTGTCAGAATATGCTTAAAAAACTGTCTATAGGATTAGTCATCCATTCAGACTATAATGGAGATGTAAAGGTGCATACTTCCAGGGGACCTTCTTGGTTACTTGCTTCTTAAAGAAAACTAGTCACAGAATCATTTAGGTTGGAAAAGACCCTTGGGATCATCGTGTCCAACCATTAGCCCTACTCTACAAGTTCACCCCTATACTATATCCCCCAACACCACATCTAAGTGATGCTTAAACACATCCAGGGATGGTGACTCAACCACCTCCTTGGGCAGCCCATTCCAACATCTCACCACTCTTTCCGTCCACACACACTGAGACTCCTCTGCAAACTACTGCAGTCCCTGGTTCACTAGGATTCACCGTAAGTTTTATTTCAGAAGGACACTACTGCTTCAAACCAAAACAGTCCTTGGGAAAATAATAGGTTAAGGTTACCTCAGTTATAACAAAGGCAGCTAATGGCATTACCTGGTTAGTGAAACATTTGCATATGTCTTTACATATATTTACTGGTTTATTTGGGTTACCAGTCAGACATGAGCTCTGTAGAATAATAGTGTATTTCCCTTTTCTTATTCAAGTCCTCTTCCTTTACTCCGTTTTTTAAATATTCTGTTGAAGTTTCCACAGAGAGAAGGGAGGCAGGGACAGTTACCTGCTACAATCAAAAACCTTGGAGGTGTTTTGGGTACCTGTGTTCCAACATCTACCTTCCTTCCCCCTGACCCATCCTGCTGGGGTTATGATAGTTTTAATTAGTTCCTGTTGCACTCTTGCAGGGACTTGAAAAGAAGGGTGATCAAAACTGTGGAGGAATAGGCACAGTCATGGCCCAACTGATACAGTGTGCACAATGCCCAGAAGCCAAGCAAGCTATTTTAAGGACACTATCTTTCTGGTGTTATATCTGGAATTCCCCTTTGTTGTATTAGCATTTTGTTTTGCTTTTCAAAATATATTTGAACATTGGTAATGTTTTCTGATTCTGTTCCAAATATGTTAAAGGAAGGATCATAGTCCTCCTGTCTTGTTAAATGTACAAACCTTTTTTTTAGTGCATTGATAGTCAAAAGGTAGTTCTTAAAATAGTTTAAAAATAACCCTGCCAGAAGAATTATGAAGAACTTACATATAGTTCATATATGTAATTGGCTGGAGCATGGCTCATACACTGACCTTAATTTTGTTGTCAAGCCTTATTTTGTTACTGGCTTGAGGAACCACGGAAGCTGCAAGAGGAAAGAGTTTTGATGACTTGGCATCTTTGCCAGTACAAGCATTTCCTAAAGTGTATTCCAAAATATTTCATTCTGTCTTTTCTCGAAAACAATTCTGAAGAACAGAATTTTTTATGCTCCTGGGAAACTTCCCCATAAAAGGAGACTGTGTGAAGCGTATGACATGCAATTCTTTTAAATTAATGAAACTAAACGTGCGTCACTTTGGAGTGGTTACTCTGGAGTTTTTTTGGTTGTGACAATATTGGCCAAAAGTTTCTTTTAATTTACATCTCTGAAATACTTTTTTTTCCTTCCCAACCGCACCCTGAACAGTGTATTGTAATGGTGGAGTCAAACCACATGCGTGTCCTGAAGTGTAAGATTGGCCTGTCCAGTGGATAGGTAGAATCCTTAGTAATCATTAGCATACTCAGGTAGCCCGTATTCTATGAAGTCTCTAATCCTAATGTTACATGATTTTTAGCTCATGAATTCTAGCTTACCTAGCCAGTAGTAAATACTCATGATGATATTGCCTCTATGCAAAACACCAGGTTGTTTTGTTTTGCTGAAGTTTTTTTTATTTTTATCTTTTCCCCCTAAGGTGGATAATACAAAAGGTGGATTCAGAATGGTGGTATTGTTCATTAAGTAAGCTATGTATGTAGTAAGAGCTGGGCAAATCTCATTTCACTTCGCATTATACTCTTGTGATTTATTGACAACTGTGTCGCTCAGACCTCTGTTGATGTTGTTACTGTGTTTTGATACAATTTCTATATAAATTTTTTTCTCCTACTACCACATGTAACTAATTTTGTATGTGTTCATTATGTCCTTATGTCATTATCACTTTTTGCCTCTGCATGCCATTTTATCTTCTTTCCTAATATTCATTCTTTTCGCTCAGGTTGTTCAGCAAGAACTGAATGCATTTCATTTTGAAATTGAAGGGATTATTATTTAGCTGAGAATGAAACCGAGTACAGTTATCAATACTTGCTTGTCAAAAGAGTAAATGTTTCTAATAGACTTTTTGGTTTACATTTGTTTTAAGTTTTGTTAAAGTTGCCATGCTAAGCACACACTTACTTCTTCAGATTCCTATTTTCATACCATGCCTTGACTTGCTCAATTTATATGACTGGATTTATAGTCTAGTCTCAAGCAGCGGACCAGGATTCAATGGCTCAAATAGTTGCTGTGCTTTGGGGGAGGTTTATTTGGGAAACCCTGATACAGGCAGTTAGTAAAATGAAAAATATGTGGCAGTCAGATAATCAAACTCCTTTTTTTTTTCTCCACATAAAAGAACTCTTTTTATTAAATATCTGTCAGTATGCACTCACTCTGAAATACATGCTTGGTGATATATCCATTTCTGTCTTATTACTGAGTTGCATTTGCCACTTACTTGATGTGCATATTTATAATGCATGTGTACATTTCACATAGTAGCTATGTACTATACTGTGCATTGCTATGCTATGTGTAACCACATTGTAGCAAGCTTAATGAACTTGATGTTTCGGAAAAGCAGAAACTCAACATTGGCTTAACTTCTACCACTTAGAAGCATTTTCAAGCCCATGTGTGAAAACCTCATATATTCTAACACAATTTTTTAGTTATGACTACTGTAGTGAACCTGTTAAATATATTAAAAAAATCTTACAAGTTTTGAGTCTTTATGTTGGCCACATGAGGAAAAAGACATATTCTTCTCTTCCTATCAACACAGAACACAATGCATCTTCTTAAGAGCCTTGCCACATATATTTAGTAAGGGAGGCACATTTATTTTTTGTTTCATTTGAAGAGAGATTCAGTATGTGTTAGTTCTTTACAGGTTTGCTTAAAACACTACTTTTAAGTTATTACTGCTGCCACTAGATAGATATTTCTTATGCTGGAATTTTGTGCCTGCTTCCATCTCTTATTTATCTGCAAATACTATCTGCTTTCAGGCTAACTCTGTCTTTGTTTTTATACCAGGGCACCTTACAACTTAATTTCTTTCAAATACTGTTTTTTCTTGACACTGTGACAAAGATGTGTTGCAGAGAGATTCTAAAGATAGATTTGTCTCCAAGCTCTATTCATGTGATACTGTCCAAAGCTGCAGGGAATGAATGTTCTCACCCTACAAAAGGGCAGCAGCCACTCATTTTAGCTGTCTCATGGTGAAGCAGGTAGTAGAGAGAACTGCCTTCCTCTGACTTCTGGACTTAGAGCTATGTCTTTTTCGTGTTTTGTGTTTGGGGTTTTTTTTTGTGAGTGTATGTACATCTCTACAGTGAATTTCTTTCCTTTGGTTGTTTTTATTTGTCTTCATTTGTGTGTATCTGTCTGCCAGCTCTGTTCAGAAACAAAATGTTTTACTTCAGTAGTATGAGTAGTATTCAAGGTTGGTCTCTCCACTTTTAGCCTGTGTAATTCATCAAAGCAGGAGGGTAGACATCTTTTAAGGTCTTTTCTGAGCTTATCTGAGCTGTTGCAGTTTGAGGTCTTAAATTTAAACCTTTCTGTGTCACTACTTCTAGGAAGGCCACCTCGTTCCTGCTGCAAGCTCTGGTGGTAGGGCATAATCCTCCTTAAAGGAGGGAGAAAGGCTGCAAGTCCAGCTTCTTCTTGTATTCTCAAGTGAAATAACTCTCAAGGGATAATGGCCTTGCACATGGAACAAGCAGTCTCAGCAGCAAGAATTTCACATGGGCAGCAGACTTCCAGTGCAGATAGCCTTTCTGGAGGACAAAAATTAGGAGGTACCATTGTGTAGGTTATGTCTTTATCATCAGTTTGGTGACCTACTTCCTCATCAGGCCATAACTCCAGAAAATTTCTGATCACTCTGTTTTGACATCATTGGGAACAGAATAAGCCAGGGACAGGTAGAGCTTGCTGAACTGCCTGCATCTGAGACCATGAAAGGAAGGATGTTAGATTGTTCCTGTTGTGAAAACCATCAAGAAAACTCATCAGAAATCACTTTATAGAGTCTAAATGTGTCACAGGACTTGCAGGATTTGGAGGGAGAGAGTTTTTGACTTGTTTTTAAAAACAGCAGATAAAAAGAGGCTTGTTATGGGATGTTCAGTGCAAGGCACATAGTAAGTAAGGGAAGAGGAGAAACAAGTGGGAAGAGTAGGGGCAAAAGAGTCTGATCAAATCTGCTGTAGTCTTATTAAATGTTTTTTGTGAGTGCACAACATTTTTTTTTGCATCTCTGTGTGCCATTAGCCAACTTCAGGTAAGACGAGGGAGCACGTAGATTAAGAGGTCTTTGCGTCAGCTTGGAGAATGATCATGGGACTGAGGGACCAGTGAAACTGGCTTTCAGTTCCTTGCAAGGCCTGTATTTTCTATGTGTGCATGTAAACTGGTAGCAAACTTCAAGCTGACAGGTAGGGGACCATCATCTAAAGGGATGTGAAGTCTAGGCTCATGAATGGTTAAGAGGCCTAAGGTCCAGGCCTAGACATCAGATGGAGTTAAAGCTCACACTGATTTTTGAGGGATCAGAGGTTGTTGAGAGTACTTCTGAATCAAGAAGTTAGAGTCTTTAGTTAGTGAAATTCAGACCTGATCTGCTGGAGGACACAATCAGGTTTTGCTTGTCTGTTCTGCTCATGTTACCCAAGTGGTCTGTGTTTATGTGGGTACTAGTAAAGGTCCTGCTTACTGCTCACTTGTAAAGCTGGCTGTGTTTGTACATGCCTATTGGGAATATATGCTCTGCCTTTTCTCCTGCCTGGTCTTGGAGGAGCAGAATCACAGCAGGTTCCCATCTGGGAATGAGAGACTTCTGTCTGTTTCCAGATTGTACCTGAATGCACTGACATTTGAAGTCAGAATCCACATTTCAGCATATTTGATCAGATAGTTTGGATGCTGGTGGGATTTTGGATTTATAATTAAATTTCTTTCCTGACTAGGGTTATTAATAGCAGAGAACAGTCTAGAGGAGGAATAAATAGTGAAGATTTGTGATTTGATAGTCTGTCTGCCTCAGTTTCCTTTCCTTACTTTCATAAGGGAAATTTTAGACTACTTATCTGTGTTGAAATGTTAATTGTTTCTTTGTTAGCTCAGTTGAAGTCTAATTATCAACTGCTTCAGCTTTACTTTCTTCTCTACAGTATTTTCCATTTCTTTTGTCCAATCAGTTACTAAATGATTTCTGGAGAGTGTAATTAATGTTTTTCCCCTCTAATTAAGGACCTTAGTTCCTCAATTGAAACTCTTACAGAAAACCCCTTGAGTTTTTTCTTAATCTGTTCCATCCTCCATTTATTAATAAAATAACTCATTTCTGATATAAGGACACTTCTTATAGATGAGGCCATTCTTGGAACTTGTTGCAAATTGTAGTCTAAGATTATACTGAAGTGTGGTTTGTTTGTTTTTCCTCAAAACTAGCAGTTTAGAATAATTCACCTTGCTTTTGATGTCAAGCGAAGATCCTATATGAGGATTTGTTTACATGTATTTCATCATTCAACAGGTTGTATTTCAACACTGTCAGTTTCCAATTGGATAACTGTATATGAATGTTCTATAAGGTAGTTTAAAAAAAGCATTATTTGCTTTGATTAGAGCTCATTAAGCCAGCACTCAGCTCTATCAGTAGCATTCATCAAAGTCTCACCAGTATGTACTGTTTGTAAGGCAGCCAGTGGAGCTCTGTTCGCACTTTGAGTGCTAAAGACTGCCATTGAAATTAAGGAAATAATGCAGCTTTTGAGAGAGCAGTACTTTAATTAGATGGAGGCTATGGGACTCTGTCTTCTGACTTAGCATCAGCAGGGTACTGCTGAAAGCCACCCACATAGTGAATATGCCTATAGAGTAACTCTATGTGTTGGTACATGCAAACCCTTCCCATCTCTCCTGTTCCCCAGAGTCCTGTTTAAATTTTGGAACCCTAGATTGAGAAGGGAAAGACATACTCCAATCCTTTTGTGAGCGGGATTTGAAATTTCCCTTCTGGATCGTCTGTGATAGCATTGTATTCACAGTGTTCGCAAAACCCGTTTTCACTTGGTCTCCTGGCAGCTTTTGTCACCTGCTGTACTCTCCACTGCTGCTGCTATTACATAGATTCACTGTATGACCGCGCTTCATCTATTGGTGTAATCATCTAAATCTGACTGTTGTTCCAGTTATTAGAATACAAAATTCAAGATAAAATATCTACCTAAGTATTAATGTGGCTCCTCAAGGTTTCAAAGTGGATAATGCTTAAGTACAATGCTCATGCCTGTGATAAAAGATCTGATCACAGCAAAGAAAATGAGTCAAGATGAATCAGATCTGGTTCTAACGTTTGCCAGTGTCCTCCAAGGCTGTGTTTCTCTGCAATCCTCAGTTATTTCCAGAATCTAGAAATTGGGATATACACTCTTTATGGTTCCACTATGGGTTATCTGAGAATCTTGTCCCATTGCCCATTAATAGTAAATTACTTTCTCACATCTGCATTTTTCTCCAAAGTTTCCAGTGTCTTTCCCAGAATCTTTTCTGGTTTCTTAACTGCAGTATACATACTGCATCTTTATTAAAAAACCATCTATTTTATTCGTATTATTTCTGTTACCCTTAGAGAAGGCTTTGGAGTATTCTGTCCTAAAAGACTGACTTGCCCTGTGCTAGCTTTTCCTAGAGAAGGCTGAGAATTCATCTGATATTTTTCCCCGTAGGTGATTTTTTACTTTCATGGCAGCCAATATACAAACTTGCCTCTAATTTTTTTTTCCTGTACTTCTGATCTCTGGGATTTGGGCAAAGTTTTGACTCATGGATGGCATGCTTTTGTTTATGTACACGCTATTTCTCTGTACATGAAACAGGAGCTTTCAGAAAGATCTCGTGCCTCGTCATCTCAGATGATCTTGGTGGCATTTTCTGAGGAACATCTTTTTCTGAAATTGAGGTCATGTAAAGGAGTTCTCTTTGTTTTCAGCAAGCACTGTACTTCTAGGCATAAAGTTGCACTTAGTTGATTTTTTTTATCCACTCTTCCCAGTAACAAACTGTGGCCCTTCTCCAAGTAAGTATTTGGGATGTGTTACAGCGAGAATTTGCATGTAGATGAAACATGTAAAAAAATAAAAAAAAGTTGCTTGTCTGAAGGCTCACTGTTCTTCCCTTTCCCAACTTCTTGGAGTCCCTTAAATCTGAAAAATCTGGAGTTGAGGGGATATGTGGTATGCATTTCCTACGTCAACATGTTTGTTGAGTATGTTAGGCAGTGATTGAAAGTAGAGGAGGAAATAGCTGAACATGAATTCTCTTTAGGCAAAATCATTGATCTCAAATGCTTTGAGTATGAATGCCCATTGTTTAAAAGTGCATATGAAAAATTATGCTAAAATAACTGTTGCTGGACAATAGTTTTTTCTTCTGCTTGTTCTCTGGTAGCATGGCTAGAACTACAAACCAGTTGCAAGAGCTTTTGATATGTCATTTGTTTTAAATATTATAATAAGATAAATTATTTAACTGATTCATATGTAATTTGTAAGATCTTGTAGGAGATGTCTTTTTAATTTCTCAGATGCAAGCAATCAACTTATTTTACAGGAAAAAAAATTTGAACAATAGTAACAAAACTGACAGGTTTGGCTGACTTTAGGACATCTACAGCAACAGAGTAAACAGTGTTCCTTTGGAGTGAAATAATGCATTCTTCTTTGAAAGAACATACATATGCACATTTTCCCTGTGTGTAGAGAGTGCATGCAGTCACTTGAACTGAAGATTTTTAGCTTTAGCTGTACTTAGAGCAATCTTTCTCATACTTTAATTGGAAAAGAAGAAAATCATGACAAGGAAGTTTACCAGTGATGCTGAACCATTAAAAAATAAAAAATCAATGCTAACTGAGTAATTGGAGGACTCAAGACTACAGTAAAGTGGCAGATATATTTCAATGTAAATAAATGTAGTAAGGTTCATAGAGGAACAATATCAAAGTAATTTAAGGGTCATAATAGGTCTATAAAAATACTAGCCTCATCTACTAAAGAGGCAAACAGTGTTAGTCATGACTAAGAAAAGCACCAAGAATAAAACATAAATTTTCATCTTCCATTAATTCAGCTCTGGCATATTTTCAGTTGCTACACTGTCAGATGTAATTGATGCTACTGCAGAGGTATAAATAATTATGCATACATGCATAGTCACCCCAAAAAAGGAATTACTGTTACAGTTGTCTATTATAAGCTAATAAATAATCCTCCCATTTGCTTTAAGTATCTTCCTTTTACATTTCCATGTTTTCAGCCTATAATAAAATGCAAATTTAAGATATCAATGCTTAAGATACTATGTTTTAAGTAAACTTTTTGCAAAGATTTCAGTAAAAATCACCTGTTTAACTATTAAAGAAACAGGGATTTATCTGATTAAGTATGAAAGCAAAAATGAGAGCGAAATTAGTTTTCATGCTTTTCTACCTTATCTTCACTGACTTTCTAAACCAGAAATTGCTTTTTTATAGTTCCTTTGTTCTCTTTTCTGGCTTCTGTTGAGCTTTCACTAGTGGTTGTGAATATTTAGGATTTGATTGTTTCAGGTTTGTAACACAGCTTTTTGTAAAAGCACTGCAAATACAAAACTTGTGAAAGTACAAAACTTGTGAAAGCTTCAGTTCCTTCTATCATGACACTGAAATAAAACTGCCAAAAGAAATGCTCTGCATTGCAGACCAAGACAAAGATGCTGATTGCCGTTTCTTTCAGTAAAGAGTTTTGAGAAGTTAAATTTAAAAAGAAAGAGGGATGTAGGATACAAGTTAGATAAATCTGAGGAAAGTCGGAAAGAAAGAGAGGAAAGAAAATTTACGCAGAAAAGGAAGCCTGCAAAAGTCTGTCAGTATTCAAGTACGTACTGAATAAATAGGAGGAACTTCCTAAAGTAGTAGCAAGTTTCTTTCTCTAAATTACATTATTTACACATCAAAGACTAACACAGGAAACTGAGGAATAGTGCAGAATGAGGTGTCATCTAATGATCATTTTGAAAGATGTATTAAGGATTTGTAAAAACAGGAAGTATACCTAGTACTGAAAGAGAATTAGTGAGTGGTCAGAGTTTCCCAAAATAATTAAATGGACTGTCTATAAACAAAAATGTTCTATTGAATTAGTGGAATCATGTATAAAGTAAATTTTCAAAATTTGGACATGATGGTATAGTAACTCTATTTTACAAACATTTTGTCTTTGCAGAATGAAGAGAAGGCATCAGTCAGTTTTCCCTCAATTCTTAGCCATATGACTACTACTTTCTTAAATCATCCTGTAATTCCTATGACAACATACGCAGATTCAGGTGTCCCAGAGATGCTAAATACTTTTTCTCCACTCATGTCATCCATGCCTTGTGACATGCATATAGTCAATCTGAGGACAATCCAATCAAAGGTAAGATCAAAACACTATTTTTATTAGCAAACATATGACATAGCTTATTAGTATAGTCTAATCAAACAGTTAATTCTGGGAAACTAATTTGTGAGTTTTTTTAATGATAGGATAAACTGTGGTGTGATGATGTGGTTTTGTTAATTCTGCAATAACCAGAGACTTATGTCTGAGTAACATGAAATACAGCAAAATTTTTTTCACAACATAATAATATGCGTAGTGCATTACTTTGTCTCTGTTGGTGGCAGATTTCAATGCATTCCCAAAGTTTAAGAGCAGAAGGGCTTATGTACTTTGGCCTCTTCTTTTTTAAGAAGAATTAAATTTAAGGTCATTAGACTTGGTTTCAAGTACAGTAATTTCTGTTTTTTTATAAATTGTATAATTTTAAATCCATCTGATTTCACTTGGAAGGCTTAAAGAAAATTCTACCACTTCTTAACATCCATAGGAATAAGTGTTAAAATATTTTTAAGCTTCAATACAAGATCTATTTTAATTTTAACATCAGCTTGCAATACTTTATTTGTGTGAAACTGTTCTCTGCAAATGAACTTAAACAGTTGTAACCACCATATTTCAATTTTCTGTTTTGATAAACTATAAAAGTAGAAGAGTGTGTGCATCATTCTTCCAGCAGCTCTTGTATAAATACTTTTCAGTTTTTCAACACCTTTTAAATGTGTGTGTATATGAACTTTATGCTGTATTGCAGTGTCACTCACCAGTGCCGTTACCATAGATGAAATCCCATTTTAATTCTGCCATACTTAGAACTTACAAACTACAGTTGTCTCTTCTCATGTAGCATCTTCGTGGTGGCTGAAGTAGAAGTGTTCATCTATAATAACTACAGATTATATTCAGAATATCTGCAAAACTTGCTGTTAACTAGTGGTTTAGAATCATAGAATCATTTTGGTTGGAAGAAACCTCTTAAGATCATGAAGTCCAACCTTTTTAGTTCTTCATTTTTAGTCTTAATCCTTGTATTAAAACTTAACAAATTAGTTTCCTTTTTCTCACACTTTCTTGATTAGTAGTTCAATCTCATGTACACTCCTTCAGCTGTGACTGTTTCTTATTTTGAATTTCAAAGTGAAATAACTCTTGGCTCTGTGGGTGTTACGATTTTGAACAGTTAGGAGGAAGCTTCATATTGAATTAAATCATCATGTGAAGTTTATGTTCCTTACTTCACTGTAAAATCTTTTCATTTACTTCAGCCAGCTCAGCAACACCTGTTTGCTTTAGCATGTCATGCTTAGGGGCAGGCCTTCATGAACATGCCTCCTCTGCCTTTTCAAGGATGACCTCCTTACCTTGTTTGTATCATACGGCCATGAAATGTGTGAAATAGAGGACTGGCTCTGTGTCCGCTTTTTTTGAGCTCAATGTTACTACTCATAGGTGAATTCTGCCATTTTTATCTCAGCTATACCAGCACCACATAGCACCACTCTTCCCTATCCACAACTGTATATTGTGATGATTTCTTGGCTGACAGCTCTTGAACTTACAGCATTACTTTGTGCACTTCAAAGTGTAAGTTATCTGTAGTCATGGAATAGAAGCACTATCATTATAGGTACAGAACATTTTTTCCCCACAGCAGAAACGATCTATACATTGCAGATAATTTCTTGCACATCAAAATGGCCTTTTAAAATCTCCTCTCACTTTCTGTTTCTTTTCTGTTTTCTAAGAATTTGAGTGACAAGTGTCATAATTCTGTCTAATTGATGCAATGCAATTTTTTCCAGAAATGTAGACTACTTCTCTGTTGCTTTAGCTGTTGAAGATGATTTTCAAGAAATTGTATCATTATAATTTCAAATAAAAGGTTACCAAATTAAAATACAGTATTATTAACATTTGATAGAAATCACAACGCATGAAAATGCATTAAAGCATAGATGAGAAAAAACATAAGGGCATTACTAGTTTCTCTTTAAACTCTGCTTCTCTGGGAAGAATATTGCTGTTATTGTAACATGTGTGATCTTGTCACAGAAGAGTCCGATGCCTTAAGATTGTGAAATTTAAGGAAACCTTTATAAATATCCAGTTTTAAAGTTATTTGACACAGATTTTACCTCCTATAAATAAATTAGGCATCAAGATTTAAAAACTGAGATTATTTGTCCCATTATATTAAACATAAATACATATTTTTGTTATGTTGCTTAAACTTTTTCATGCATATCTGTTGGCTTACAGTAATAGGTAAATTATTGAAATGTCTTTTTTCTTTCTCATCAGAATTTTAGCAGCATTGCCCAGGGATACTGCTTATGAGAAAGCCTAGCAATTCTTTTTTTTTCCATTTAGGAGCCTGATGCGAGAACCACATTTTATTTCTCAAAGATCAAAATCAAATAAAACTTTGGCAGCTCTTCCAAGAAAGGCAATCAGAGATTTGATAGTACAGTAGTCAGGGAATTCTTGCCATGTAACAGTGCTTTCAAGGTTTACAAGATTAAGGATGTTATTTGTTGAAAAATGATAAATTTGTTACAGCTTTTCCTGCAGTTAGCATGGTCATGTTTAGAAGATGTATTTGATGTAAATTATATTCATTCTTGTTCAGACATTCCTTAGCCTTGCATACAGTTAATCTAATCTACCTATAGATTATATAAGAAGAACTAAGTCAGCATGGATGTAGTGGCTGTGGCAACTTAGTCTTACATCTACTTTGATAATATGTTAGAACAGCTTAATTTATTACACATGGATGTTATGTGCATGATAAAATCCTAGGAATTCTAAAGCATTGACCATTATATCTTAAATGTTTATCCTTAACAAAACCCTTTTTCTGAAGGTGTCATTAACTGTTTATTAACCTTTCTGGTTTAAATTTTTTGCATCTTAAATTAAGACATTTAATTTAAAAAACTTAAGAGATTAAATATTCATGCCATCATTTGGGATGCACAAATGCATTTGTTATGCAGATTACTACAAGATAATTCCACTGTAATAAATCAGATTCCACAGTGTTTGATACCAATTACTGACTTGTCATTTTTAACATCAGTTGACCCCATAGAAAGTCAGACTTTTTCAGTATGAATTTTAGTATTTCACTAATGTGATGTTTAGGCAGATGGTATTATTTTGGGTGAATAAAAATGACTACTTTTAAGTGCAACACTGTCACTTCAGTGTCAGTGAAAACCAACTCACGTAAATAACTTCCACTCGAGATGGAAAATAATTTTATCACATCATCATTATTTACCTTACTTAATGTAGATAGTGGTACTACTGTTCCGATAAAAAGAATCTCAACTTTTTCAACCATCAATGACACAAAGTACCACAAAGGTGTTTGAGTATGCTGACTGTAGACACCATTAATTAAAAAGCTGATTCTAGGTGGTTATAAGCTAATGTTGTTGATGAAAAATCTTCTCAAACCGAGTTTTATTCATGCTTTGTAAACTATGCAAAGTTTCTACGAGTCAATATTTTACTGCAAAGTATCTTATTTCAATTCCAAATACCATTGAGCAGTCTTTTACTATTTTAAATGAGGAACATACTTAGAAAACACTAAGGTTATCGGTATACCATTTTTTATCTGAATGAGTACATAATGTTATAATTTTGTCGTACTAAGAAGCTGTGTCATGCAGGATTTCAAAGAAGCTTGTTCAAGATGTCCTAAGATGTTCTTTATTAGGAGAAAATTTATTTCGATCTAAAGCCTGTTAGATTAAGACCTCTTGTTTGTTACACCTTCAAGAGCTAAAGCATCACAAAATGTCTAATGTTTGTTTGATTTTTCACAAGGCATTAGATACTGAAATGCCATAAATGAAACTAACTCATGGCAGAAATTTTGGGGAAAAAGCACTAATGCAAAAACAAGTAAATCAGAAATAAATTAGATAAAAATAGCCCAAAGAGCTGGCATGGCTGCAGATAGAACGATCTTACTGTATGTCCTTCTTACATATGTAATAAGATGAAGACTGAAAAATGTAAAACAACAAAAAAGAAATAAAGTAGTAGTGCATCATAGAAAATAAGTGATTAACGTGAGTGTAGAGATAACAGTGAACAGCTTGCAGCATGAAGGGCATTCTGTCATGTA
Source organism: Actenoides lindsayi (assembly GCA_025331215.1). NCBI lineage: Eukaryota > Metazoa > Chordata > Aves > Coraciiformes > Alcedinidae > Actenoides > Actenoides lindsayi. The sequence goes on along the minus strand of WTSP01027276.1, from coordinate 27,312 downwards.
CCACCTGTGTGGGGTGACATTAGCTTGTGTGCATATTCATCTGTAATGTGAAGAATTTATTTTGTGATACTCTTGTACAATAATGGTTTTCTACATCTCGGTGTAAAGAAAAAGGAATTAATTTATAATGCAAATGGACTTTTCTCAAGCAGTTCTAGGCTATGGCTTTTTTTTTTCTGAAGTACATATCAGAACAGGATTCTGATTTGAGGCATTTATATGCTATCCTTCTGACCATTTGTCCTAAGTGATTTTAGTGATTTGGGCCAAACTGGGAAGTTGAGAGTGTGAAGTACTCTTGGGTTACTCCTTAATGCCTGTTGAGGCTCAAGAGGACTGTGTGTCTTAGCTACCACCATAAAATGTATGTAATATTTATAATTTAGTGTATGTTTTCATGTAGACCTTAATCATAGATTAATTGTTTGGAAGTGACCTTAAAGATCATCTAGTTCCAATCCCTCAACCATGGCCAGGGTCACCTTCCACTAGACCAGGTTGCTCAAAGCCCTATCTAACCTGTCCCTGAACACTTCCAGGGATGGGGCATCCACAACCACTCTGGGCAAGCTGTTCCAATGTCTCACCGCCTTCACAGTAAAGAATTTCTTTTTCATATGTACTAAAAATACACCCTCTTCCAGATTGAAACCATTGCCCCTTATCCTCTCCCTACACTCCCTGATGAAGAGTCCTTTCCTTCTTTCCTGTAGATCTCTCTAAGGTCTCACCAGAGCCTTCTCTTCTCCAGGCTGAACAACCCAAACTCCATCAGCCCATCCTCAGGGGAGGTGTGCCAACCCTCTGATCATATTTGTGGCCCTCCTCTTGGTCCACTCAAGCAGGTCCATGTCTTTCTTATGCTGAGGGCCCCAGAAATGAACATAGTGCGCCAAGTGTCTTACAAACATAAAAGGAATACAACTGTTCAGTCTAGGCGGAACATTATTTAAGGCATAAATGGCTCTGTCACTGTAAGCAATGATAATTTGATGGGGTCCTAAAATGTCTTTCTAGCTCTGAAACTTTCTGAGTAATTTTTTGTTTTGTTCCTTTGTAGGTAGATAGTCAGCCGTCTGAGGAAGCTGCTCTGATTCTTCACAGAAAGGGATTTGACTGTAAATTTTCAAACAGAGACATGGGTCTGCTCTGTTCCACTACTCAGGGAAAGGTATGCTGACATCAGTAGCTTACTTTAAAAGTGTTGCAAAACCACTGATATTTAAGTCAAATTAAGCGGAAATCTAGCTAGTTATTTCTCAAGAGTTAGACCTTCAGGATAGTAGTTCAGTTTATCTTGAAAGCTACTTTCCATGTGATAGATATGGATCTTCTGGTGTGGGGGAATGACCGTATAAGCATCAACAAGTAAAATTCTGGTTCAATTCTAATCTCATTAAATACCTCTAGATGTTGTTTTCATATAACACGTATCAGTATTGCTCAAATAATTTTTTAATACTATTTTAGAACTTTGCTAAGTAAAAAGAGTCGTATTACATATCCTGAAGTGTACCTTTTGATTATTAACATACCCACAAATATGTGACTGTTACTTTGAAAACTTACTATAACATTCTTTGTCTACCCATGCTCACTGTTGTGACCTACATACACCATTGCAAATATTGGAATCTTTTGCAGTTGCTATTAGAATTGATGTGATACATAAAATTATGAAATATAACTTACACCACTTTGTTCTGAGAGTTACAGATGGCCTGGGTGTTTATGAACCTGTAGAAATTTTATAATCAAATTTTGAAATAAGTTTGGGATTTTCTGTAAGTGTTGTGTTCTTTAAAAGGAAGAAGAGTTTTAAACCAAATATTTCTGATCAAATTTTTAATACATTGGTTTAACGTTCTTGTTTTGAAATGCAGCAAATGACACTGCCTAATTTAGTGTACAGTATTTCAGACATGGTACTTCAAAATACTTGTAATCTTGGTATGAGAATTGCTGTGCTGATACCTGTATTGAGATGTATCATTTGGATTATTGTTAGAGATTAGGTTAAGGTCAATTTTAAGGTATGTACTGTATTTTCTAAGTAATTTCTTTGGGTTCTTTTTTTTTTTCCAGATAAAGGTGCATAAACTCTTTAACAAATTCAGAGTGGAAAGTCTTACACCCGCATCTTTATCTTTGATGCATTCACCTCCGGATGCCAGAAATATAAGTGAAATAAATATGAGTACTATGGAGATAAATACATTCCGGATTCGGCTAAGATGAAATCTGGCTTTAACACTCAGACAAGAGGAATCTGCAGTTATATCTCCTCTAAGTTTCATGTGCAATAAGAAGCACATCATTATTATTCCAACTTCTGGATACTGTGAGAAAAACATGCATTCTATAATTTTTTTGACCAACACAGTGAAAAGCCATGTTGCAAGCAACTTTTCTAGGTTTTTCTGGTTTGGCTTGTGTTTTTTTTGTTTGGTTGTTTTTTGGTTTTTTTTTCATAAAATAGCAACATTAGTATAAGTTAATGCAACAAATGAGTACATTTCCAAGGATGTTAACCTCTCAACAGATTAAATCTCAGGTTATATGCTAACTAATGTTGTTTCTGGTGTTTTAATTTTCATAAAGAGGGGATTGGATTTTAAACGGCCTTCTTTGCTGATCCTTGATGAATTTACGTGCAAATAATTCAGTGTATTTCAAATAATTCAGTGTAATTCCCTGATGGAGCTGGGAAATAAAATGGACTAAAATGTTCTTGTGTAGTAGCTAATGTCCAAATATTTACTATCATTTATATATGTGACAGTAATCTCAATTTATTCCACAATTAATTTCAATTTATTCAACACAAAGGGGATTATTAATTGTGGTAAAATGAAAGCCTGCAGTACTTGTGATAAGTGATGGTAGATTTTAATACTTCTGCCATTCACCTGAGTTATGTATATAGGAAAACATGAACTTACAAAATAATTTTGCAATGGAAATGTTTAATAAAACTCCCATTTTGTTACTTGACACACTGGGATATGTGCAATTATTCCATTATCGTGTATGATAATATTCATAATTATCATGGATACAAGATTTTTTTATAAAACTCATTTAGATACCAATGTTCTCTGAAATGAGTTTTCTATTTGAAGATTACCATATCAAGATGAATGTGCCTTATTTTTTGATATGTCTTGTTACAATTTTGGTGTCTATGTTAATGTTTTTGGGGGAAAGGTAGTTTATATAATACTTAAGCTGTCTATCTTCTATTTGACAATGCTGGCCACACTGATCTATGTCCTCCTGCACCAAGTTTGTGCTATCCTATTCTGAACATTTTGACTCTTTGAATGTATTAAAATAATGTCATAACGTGAAACACAGATGAAAACAATTGCTGTAAAATCTAAATTCAGCTGCTTTCAAGGACATTGCAACTTGATGCAGAGAGTTGATAGTAAGCAAGACATAGTTTGCAAACCCATCAAAACATGTGCTTGCATGTCACAGGCTGTGGTGACTTGTTAGTTCAGAATCATGTGCCTATATTTTAAACAACATTTTTCAAACTTGCAACCTCACTTACATTTCTAGTGTTCATATTACTGCAGAATGGCGTCTTAACTTTTTGCTTTGTTTTTCAGAGATTAATTCATATTTAGTGCTGAAGCCATTCAAGTGTGAAAAATATGTCCCTAAGTAGAGCTGTGGTTTGCAGTTAATATATATGAACATACACTTGAGTATGATCCTGTTTCCTAGACTTCATTTATCTCTACAGCTTTCTTTTATCTCTTGTTTATGCTTTACTTTTCCTTACATCATTGCTTATCTTTAATACTAATGAATGAAAAGTCCTCATAACTGGTAAAAAGGTTTGTTATTTTCTAACCCTGATATTGCCTACTCTATTTAATTTCATCATTGTTGTTCCACAGTGTATCAAATTATGTCATGTAGCTAAAGGCTATCTTAAAAGAAAATGAAACTTTGATTTCATGCATTGTCACAGGTTGGATCTCTGTTGAGATTGTGTAGATTTCTCTACTTAATCTACTGTGTGTTTTGTAATTAATGGAATAATTAGTAGGATCTGGTGCAAGTTAGATCAAGAATATAAGAACCACTAACCACAAATGGAAAAATCAGATGGATCCAATAAATGGATGTTTTCATGCAATAAACATGTACTGTAACTTTTCTTAGCTGTAGTATTTGAAAATACTGTTTTTTGTTGGAACTCAAAGCTTGGTAGACTTGCCAGCAGAAATTTCTCATAACATTTATTTTGTTACATCCTCAGAATTAAAATGCTTCAGAGAATTTCATGTGTTCTGTGCAAGAGAGCTCTCAAAATAAATAGCATTTCAATTTTGTTATGCACAAAAGTAAAATTTTGATGCAATAAAGTTTTAAAGTATTTTACCTGTTGGAATTGCTTCCAAAAGATGTTTCATGTTGCATTCAATCTTTTATCATCAGCTGTACAATCATGATGCCTGAATCTTCCTTAACCAGCAGGTTTAATCTTTGTTCCTTTATTTTAAATTTATTATGTAGCATTAGAACAGCCCTCAATTCAGACTCCTTTCCTGAAATCCTTAGCTAAGTCAAAACTCCAGTCAAAAGCTGGTAAGCTTTACTTTAATTGGTTAAGAATGTGGCTGTTGATGGGTTTGGTTTGGGGTTTTTTTCCAACATCTTTCAATGATTTCTTACACTGTTTTTATTATATTGGATATTTCAATTAAGTTCTTCAATTTTTCTGTGCATTGGCCATCGAATCTAATTGTATTACTTTTTTTTTTTTCTATTTTCATAGCTGCTGGATTTAATAACTGCTGGTTAAGAGAACCAAGCATCTTTACCTTCCAGTATGGTTTTAAAGACAATGATGCATAAGAAGAGGTTTAAAACCTTATAACTTTCCATACCAGAGTTGTACCTGTAATTAATTAATTTTTTTTAATTTCTTTATCTTAAATGTCTTTGGTTTACTTGCTCATATTGTCTGAAACAAGCTGATTTCCACTGAAGGTTTTTGATATTTTCTCTTGGAAGTTTTTATATCTTACGGGGATATGTAAAATTAAGATCTCTAATAAAAGATAATGTTATTGTGAGAATGTGGGCAGTGTCATTAATGCCTTAGCCACAGCTAATTTTACTTAAAAAGAAAAAAACAACAAGCATGCCTTATTTGAGAAGGCTGATATATCAGTGGCTTTTGGGAATGACAGCTATCTATAGTGACATGAACTCCTGATGAAAGATGCAATATATTTCACAGTTGCCAAACAGAGGAAGATGCTAAATTCAGAGATGTAAAAATGTGATTGCACAGTGTGGGAAGGAAATGGTTAGGTAGCTCTTCTTTTACAAAAGAAACCTTGTACTGAATTAGCAGAAAATATCAGAAGGTTTAGAATTCTAGATTTTTTTTATTTTTTTTTTTTACTTGAATTAATCTCATTTCTCTTTTAAGCATTTGTGAGTAATGGAATGAAAGCTGTTCTTAAATTAACAAACACACAATTAGAAAATAAAGTCAAAATAATACTTCAGCTGTAATTAAACCGAACACTTTTAAGAAAATAATATAATGGTATTATAATATGCTTTAATTACATATGACAAGTTAAATAGGCATAGATGTTTTACACATTTGCGTACCAAAGTGCTGATGGAGCTTGAGCATAATGAGTTTCAAAGAAAATTAGTATAAATTTCAGTCAGTGCCTGAAGCTATTTGATGTTGGACTGCATAGTCTCTGCTATACACATAAAAGTATGCATATGTACATACTATGTAAATCCCCATTATTTTAAAACTGGTATTTCAAGATAAAAAATAAAAGTATGTAACACCTAACTGCAGCAGGCCACAATGGTATGTGTCAAATTTAAAGCACCCCTTCACCTTTTTCAGCTCATCCTACTCTTGAAACCATTAATATCAGCATGACCGTCTGGACAAAACATATTCCACTAGTTACAGCTACCATTAAAGTCGTCTTTTACCTTTTGAAATAGAATTACCTTTATTTGGTGTATTCTTGTCCATCATGTTTTAAAATAACAAATGCTAGACTACACATCTTTACTGATAGTGATAATACATTGCTCAGATTGAATAGGTTATCTGACTTGAGTTGTATATATGACAAAATGTAGAGATATAATTTGTTATCAAGTACTCTGTCATAATATTAAGATAAAAATACTAAGAATTTGCAGGAACAAAACTCAAACCAAAGGTATCAAATTTTGTTGTCTAAAAAAGGGAACATACCAAAAAAAATAATACATTACATAGGATCTCAATTCATCAAAGACTTACCGTGATTTTCAGACAGCGCTCTTACTGATACCAAGTTTCTGTCTCCAACATCTCTCTAAATTACAATATTAAACTGAGGACCTGTCAGTCTTTTTATATATAGATTTTATGAACTAATACACATTAAGGTCCATATTGCATCACTAGCTTTTATCTGGCAGAATTTCTGTGTAGTAGCAATAATGCATTATTTACATTACTTTCCTTCCTTTAGGTAAATTATTTAATAACACTGAGGGTAATGAGAAAATAATTTTTAAAATTCCATCATGCATGTAAACTTGTGCTGGTTTTAACAGTACATTTCAGAGCTTCATGTTCTCAATATAACATACTCTTCCTGATACACAGTGCCTGTTAAAGTGATGTCCTTTGACTGACAGTTGCTAAAATAACTCCTACTATGGGTATGACTAAACTGGAGGCTTTAATCCCAGCATACAGGAAGGCATGTGCCCCTCTTCCTCTCACATCATCACCTGCAAAGTAACTTGTGGTCTCCTCAAATAGCTAGTCTATTTTTGTTTCTACCTCTTAGTTATTCATTTGCATTACTTTCTCCTTTCTTAGCATGCCAGTTAAATGTGTAGGCATTTGTAGGGTTCAGCACGTACTCAGCTTTCCCATGGTGACTGGTGCATACTACAGAACATTCTGGAGTCAGACTGCCTGCAGTGTCAGCCAAAGTATGAGATGTGCTGGATGTTAGCACTCAGACATCTCTTCAGGAGTTATGCATTTTTAATCTACATCAAGGAGCATGCGAATGAAGTACATGCCCTACTTACTTGCCATAGCTGAGTGACATCACTAGCCTGCTCTTCAGGAGTATTACATTTTTCTGTCTGAAAATACACTTGGACAGACACAAGTGCCATTCTACCTTTTTATCCTCCTCCATTTCTTTTGTGTGTGATCAAGAATCCAGGAGTTCCTTATGCTCATCAAGAGAGATGGGGGAGTACTAAAAAACTCATCTCTGTCAGTGCTCTGCCTCGGTAGTAAGAGATAACATGATCTGCTTTTCAGGACCTGTTGGTCATGCTCAAGTTTACCTATAACCTGCATTCCAGAAGTCCTGAATATGTTCAGAATTAATTGCTCTGTTTTGGATCAGGCTATAATAAATCAGATACTTTTTGATAATGCCCACTGGTATGACTTGGGCTATCGAGGACCATCTAAGATCAACCTGTTCATGTCTGTGGCCAACAAAATCTACAATTTCTGTGGTTTGTGCTGCTTTCTCTTTGAGTTCTATGTTGGATGTTTCCCAACTCTCTGTTTTTCATATGTTAGGCATATTGATAGACCCATCCATAAAGCAACAAAACAATCCTGTCACATTAAAGAGACTCAGAAACTTGTTTTTTGCTAGGTCAGAAAGTTGTCTGAAAAATAGAGGATATTAAAATTTTGGCCAACTGAGTTAATATCAGAAAGAAGCTTTAGAGACTTCAGCAATACAATGCACCAATGAAAGAAAATGTGCAGTTTCAGGTGATAGTAAAGGTGGTTTTTTCTTTTGTTTTGTGTTTGTTTTTTTATTATACCAGTGAAATGCAATCCTGTGCCTTTATAGCAGTTCTTCCCAAGGTCCCCAAAGATTTGAGGAGGAGAAAGCAAATTGTCCCAATACAATTCATGCAAAAGGCTTATATCTTTGAGAAAACTTCTTGGTGACTTACTTAGCTTAATTCAGCATGGTGGCCAAAGGAATAGATAGGAAAATGAGCAAGGAAACGTAAAAAAGGTCTGGTAGTGATATTGAGTAATTCTGTTCTGCTAGGGACTGGAGCTTCTTTCATGTGCGGAGGGTCTGAAAGAGTTGTGCTGCCTAGAGAAGGGAAAGCTCAGAGAGTATCTTATGAAAGTATATAAATACCTGAAGATAGGAGGTAAAGAAAACAGACCCAGTCTCTTTTCAGTGGTGTCCAGTGACAGGACCAGAAGCAATGGGTACAGGTAAAACACAGAAGGTTCTTCCTGTACATAAACACTTTTTTCACTGTGAGTGTAATTAAGTACTGGAACAGTTGCCCATACAGGTTGTTCAATCTCCATCCTCAGCAATATTAAAAAGGTGTCTGAACATGGGCCTTGGACAACTGGCTCTAGGACATCCTGCTTGAGCAGGGGTTTTGGCCAATTGATGTCCAGAGGTCCTTTCCAACTTCAACCATTCTGTCTTTCTGTGATGCTGCATGGCTTGTTCCCATGAAGGGGAAGGAAGGCTTCATTGATAGCCAGAAGTTGTATAAGATCCAGGTGCATGTTTGTAGATGCAAGGCCAGAGATGATAACTGAAAGCTGGGAGGAGGAACAACCTGTTTTTTCTGATTCACTGTGCATCACTGAACATTTCCAGGAACAAAGGAAAGTTGGCAAGTGTAAAGATTAATTTAGACTTGTTTAAAATGCATAATGGAAACACAATACAGCCTAAGCTGTGCTTAATCACTTGCAGTAGTGTACTGAGGGAAACAGCTTTGCAAACAGAAGATGACCTTTGTTCACGGAACTCTTTGTTTAATACATATGAGAGTGAAAAGAAGTTATCATCTTTGTTACATATGTTTTGAATTATTTAAAAGAGTAACCCACCCAAAGCTAACATAAATTTAACAATATGAGTCTAATGGAAGCAATTCAGGTAGTGATTGTGTCAAAAGATTGAATACAGCTGTTACAAACATGTCAATTCTGAAAGGAGCATGCTAGTAAAAGCCCTTCACCTAGACAAACAATTGAGGTTTGCACACCAAAATGGATCTCTGTTCATTTTCTGAATGCTTTTGACAACTACTAGTGACCAGGTGGTAGGTTAATTTGGGTTTTTTTAATATATAAAATATGAAACAGTGAATCATGTTAGTGCTAGCCAAGAGGAAAAAGCAAATACTGATTCTTTCCATGATGATGACATACATTTAAGTAAGGAGAGCTAAAAAGCTCTTCCAAGCTAGGATTCAGGAGTAATAATCTAAATCCAAAAAGCCATAAATGTCTGCAGTTCACTGACCTAATGAGTTTGGTAGGAGTGTAAGTGTGAAACAGGCACCAACTACATAAACATCAGCAGCCAAAAGAAAGAAAGCATAGAGATCTCACTCCTCAGGGCTTTGTCAAAATCTTTAAGGAATCTTCCAGATGTCCATGTCATCTTCTCTATGTTTCAAAACAAAGCAAAAAACATGCACACCCCCAATGCGCACGTATTTCATCCAGTCTCTGGGAATGTCATATCATCTCTGTCATGATTTTATAATTCTACAAAATAGTAGCTATAAAAGTCTGGTTCACTTTTGTATTGCAATCTGCGGTCAAAATATGGGTTTTACAGGGCTTTATAGGCACAGTGCTTTCACATCAGCACTTACTGAGTCATTAGGCTCCCAAAGCCTTGTGACTATGGTGACAGGTAGCATTTTGGGTATGTAGGTCACAGAGTAACTGGGTTGGAAAGCTGCTAGCTGTGGTGTGATGGAACTGTGGATGGTCAGGGTAGTTCCTCTAAAGCTGAGGACAATCATCAATTCAATGCCACCTTACATTTGGACCAAGTTGGAAAACGAGATTAAAAGTATTTTTATCAATTGGCATTGATGCATGGCAACTTGGCACTGGTGTTGGGTTCAATTTTGTATTCTACACTTGCCTTTAAAAGTAGGTGCTGGCAAATGGAAACTAATTCAAAGGGCAAAGGAAAAATATTTTTGTGGTAATGCTAGAGCTGTGATAATGGAAAATGATTTCTCTTGTCTCGAACAATACCTCAAACCTTGTTTGAAGGCTATTGCCTGTTTGCTGAAAGATGGTATCTGGGTACATATTACAGTATTTGAACAAGAATCAATATAGTTTTGCTGCAGAGACCAGCTTCAGGGAAGGTAAGAGTGCTCTGGGGAAGGGATCTGCAGCAAAAAGTGCTGACAAACAGCTCTTTTGGGGGTTTTTTGAAGCCAAGCAAAGCCCTTTGCTGGGGGATTCCTGTTGGTGGGCGGGCTGCTGAGATAGCCTTAGCAGAGCCAGCAACATCCACTGTTGATCAGGCCACCAGTCTATAAGAAGCCTCAGGAAGGACAGCAACTAGTCTGCAGAGCACAGGACTATCAACCAGTGCTTGTGTGTGCCCCAGTGGGTGCCGCAGCTGGCTGCAGCTCATAGGGCAGCCAGTGTGCAAGGTAAATTCAATCCCTCTAAGGTGGTTGGAGGTTAAGGACGCTCATCCCAACTGACTCTTGAGTTGCAAGGTGTCAGTTGCTTGTAGAGATCCAGCCATGGCTGCTACCTGGCTGAAGGCTGTTGTTAGAAAAGCTGTGGGCACCCAGACAGAG
>WTSP01027276.1:0-11897 GCA_025331215.1 Actenoides lindsayi | reverse complement strand
GTTAAAAATCATGTACCTGTTAGATTATTTAATGAAGTGGTTACAGTGATCTTTTGTCAATTTATGGTTTTGTCTACTATAGTGTTCATATACATATATTTTGTTTGTATTTTGAATTCCAGGAAAAAAAATTTATTTTGGACACATTATTTTGAAAGGAGAATATTTTCTTACCATAAAATGCTGAGAGAACTCTTCAGAGTAGATGATTTTTTTTAAAGAAAATACTTGAAAGGTTAATTTTTATGTAATATCTGTACCCCGTTCCACATTCTTGAAAATTATAATATATTGAAATTATTACCTGAATCCTTTTCTCCAAATATTTTTTCCTTGCAATTTATATGAACTAATCTATAATTTAGAGATGCAATCATTAACAAGAAATACTGCATCTTCAGTTTAGACAGATTATTTTCACCTATCTACTAGGATATAGGCAACAGGAGCATTTACATCTGATTCTTGTTGCTATGACAATAGCTTTGGTTCCTCTTGTGCTTGGAAGAGCTTGCTTTCTTTCTCCAAGTCTCATGCGCAGCTTGCTGTTCCTGCTCCAAACTCTTTACATGAAGAAAGATAAGAAAAGGTTAATAGAAGACTGACAACAAACAAGATAAGAGAACATGCTCACTTCCCCATTTGTAAACATTGTGTTCAACCTCACAAACAATCCATTAGTGCAGTGGCATTGTCACTTCAGCTGAAAAAGCACATCTCCAACCATTCCCCTGCTAGTCAGCGCAAGGCTGTAAATGCAGTTGTGAGTTTAGGACAGAAATTGTCACCATTTCTTCCTCACTGGCTTAAGAGTTTTTACTTCAGTGTCCTCCTTCCTCTTAGCAGGTAGTGTGACATTTCACTGGCAAAAATCTCTGTGTCTTCTGCATAGTTCAGTACATGTAACACTGTTACAGACCTTTCAGTAGCAAATAACAGTAATTCTCGCAGACATGGGTGACACACACATTTTGCTCTTCACCAGTTTTTGGGTTTGTTTTTGTTTTTTTCTCTTCTACTAGCAGTTGCATGCCTGGTCTTCTAACTTTTTACTATCACTTGGCAAAGCTTTCCTGAGAAAGTTGCACAAAATAAACAACTCATGTAAAACTTCTCACCTAATTTTGGTATAAAACATCTTAGAAAGTTTTAGAGAGTTTAAGAATAATAATCAGTGCTTGCACCTATCACAACAGGATCCAATACAGTTATTGGATTCACAGAGAGGATACATACTGTACAGGCAACATCATTAACCTTCTGTTCATATCCAAAAAACCCAAGAGTCTAGCTTCAATATCACTGTTATCACTCTATCTGACTTTCTAGCTAAAACCCATAGTTTGCAGCAATAAAGCCAGAGAGGCCTCATGTGTTGCGATCATAGCAAGAAGTCAGTTCTGGCTCAAAAAAAAAGCAAGGAGTATTTTCCATAACCATCCAGTGTGATGTAAACTTCTCTGTCATTTGCTGTGTTGCAACAAACAGTATGTTGAAATGGCTACTTGCATTTTTCTTTCAAAAATTAAGTCTGTTACAAACTGTTGAATGGCATCATACTGCCACTCAAAAAAATGAGATGCTGACAGTATTGTCCTTTAGCATGAAGACGTTCTTGGCTTCTTCTGAGTTTGGACCATAATGTTATCTCTCATAGGTCCCATTCTTTCAAGATGACGTAGCTTTCCATTGCTGACTTTGCTGCATGCAATTTAAAACTGCTTGTATGCTGACTTTGGCAGCTGTGCTGGAGATTGCACTGTGGGTTAGGCTGTTAGGCGAGTGGCCTGGAGAGACTATGTCTAGTTTTTGCATGTCTACTCCGTGTTTCCTGAAATAAGCCTCAGGTGACTTTCCAGAGGGCTCTGACATTTTGTTATTCACATCAGACAGTAATGGGTACAAATTGTAAATGTTCAGCTATTTCAACTAGTCCATTGTGATTCTAGAACTATCTGTAGATTGTCAAGACTATCTTAACTGGCCTTGAAATACATATGTGGTCTTGAATTTCCTCTCCAGTTGCCTGCTGGAATTTCTAGGGATTCAGACATGGATATGCTACTCTTAAGTTTAAAGGCTGTAGGGGTAAGAAAACTGTAAACCCCCACAACTCAGTCTGGCCATCTCATAAACTTCTTGTTATTCATTCTGCTTTTCTACTGCGTGCTTTTCAGCAAGTCTAATTCTGCTAATCTCCTTCATGAATACTAAAGGGAATCACATTCTAAAAGTAATGTAGGGCTTTCCAAAGCAATATGTTCTACAAAAAAAAAAAAATTCAAAAAAAATTCTGTTATATATTAGACCCAGAATGTATCTTAGAGTTTACAAAGAAGCCATTTTAGATACAACCAGCAATAGTTTTCTAATAAACATTCTTATGTGGATGTTAATTTATAGTAAGGTAAGATATTGTGAATGCCACGCTTAGAGGTAACTCTCAGGAAGTTTGTTTCCAGTCAGACACTAGTGTTAGGAGAAAGGACATTAGACTGAATTTTAAGAATTATTCTTCCTCTACATGTCAAAAAAACACTGTCCCTATTTCAGAATATCCCTCTCCAGCATTAGAAGTATACTGACAGCTATTGTGAAATTTGGTACTTTTTCTTGTAAATATTGTCTATTAATATTAAGCGGTTAGACAGTGGAGGTTTAGTTTTTCACCAGTGCAAGTTAGAATATTGCCTGTTGTAGATGACAAACCACATCTGTTCCTTACCTGGGAATACACAGGGTTGCTCTAGAGTTGCAGGGGAAGGGGTTTAATCTTGTGAACAAATGTGCATATGCAGCACTACTGTGGGAGGCATTTTGGCTCAAATGACTAAGTCGGAGATCCAAATGTGCAAATTTTCCTACATCTAGATGAATATTCAATGGAGATACTTGTCTCATGAACATTTTCCTGGGATCAAATTTTCAAAATATATATTTTTAAATACATCTAAATGCCTGGATGCCCTCACTTCACTTTGTGGCTATTGAAAATGATGAAATATGAAAAATTATGTGAGCTGGGTTGGAAATGTGGTTCTCAGGAAGGCTTCTATTCAATATTGCAATACTATTTAAAACTCTGTTGTATGAGTTTGCACTGGCCAGCAGGATGTTGATGGAGGAGCATAGTAAGTAGCATATAGATTAGAAAATGAATGCAACCTAAAATGAAAATATATGCATGTACTATACTTGTATGTCATTTACCATGAGAGTCCACTCTTCAGCAGCTCAAGCTTCCCTTTTCTGTCTTTGTATTTACTGCAATTTTAGCTGGTGTGTCATAGAAATCTGTGGTTAGCACTTGTTTACCAACTATCCAATTTAGGAAGCTACCAAGTTCCCAAAGGCTGTAGATTACACAACTAATGGAGTAAAAAATGTTTGTGTTAAAGGTTCCTGCATGTCTCCATCTGGGATGATGACAGAAACTGATAATGGATATTAAGATCTATAATGGATAGTTCTTAGTACCTAAGAGTGACCTTCTATTAGGCTGGTGATTCAGATTTTTCCCCATAGGTAAAAATGACAGATGTCTAATCTCTGGTGTGTAAGGAGTTTCACCCAGAAATGGCTAGGGCTCATCACTTAATTTTGTTGTCTGATTTGATAGTCTGCTTTAATTGTGGTGAAAAAGTTAATTCTCTAATTCACTAAAAGGTGGATGGCCCCTTCAAGTGATATCGTCTAATGTTGTTACTGAACACATTTGATCCTGACTTGGGGCATGACTAACACCCAAAAGTGAGCTGATATATATCAACCTTCTATCAGCTGCTTAGATGGCTGATCTGCTTTATTCTACGGAGTATGTGTAATTTGAAGGTGTCCCCTTGAATTGTGACACCCTTCAGTTAAAATTAACTGCTTGTTTGAAAACCTCTGTCATCAGTATTAAAAGTGAGGTCACATTTTCTTTCCTTCTTTTCTTCAAGTTTTCCCAATTCTTAAATGACATTTTCTGAGGGTTTTTTTTGCAAAATTTTATATTTGGCGCCAGCCTCTTATAATAGGTAAGCTCAACAATAAGATCAAGCTTTTGAAGGCATACTAGATAACATGAACAAGTGCTTATTTTTTTGCTACAAAAACTGCACATAACCCTTTTTGGGGAGACTGAGAACAAACCATAATGCCTAACAAATGGGTCTTACAAAAGTAAGTCATGGCTACTCTCCCCAGGAAATTCTGGCAATCTTTCCCAAAGTGAATATATCCAGAAATGATCACTCTCAACAAACAAATAAATAAATAAATAAATAGGTCACTTAAGAATAACTGATCTTTCTTTAGAGATATTTCCAATATGTACATTCCTAACCTAGTTTTCTGTCTTTCTCTGTCAGAGTCCTGACTCCAGATTCTTGGACTGAGGGAAGGTGACTGGAAGAGATCTAGCCATTTACATTCCTCTATAAATTGAAGATGAGAGCAGGAGTCTTGGATTGCTCCAGGATGGACAAGAGTGCAAAAGTCTCTGCTTAACACTGTCAGTATACACTTGTACTGATAGCACAAATGTATATAAATGGACACAAATGCAATTAATGTTTTATTTTAAAGGTAAGAAGAAAGCATAACAACATTAAAAGAGAAACTGTTGTATATACATCTACCCCTCTATTACCTGGAAGGCTTATCATCTTCAGATGTTCCACTAGGTGCCTGTACATTTGTCTAGTCTCTTACAAAAGCTATCATAACAGCTAACCTTTTATCCTTTAAAAAAACAAAAAAAGAATTGCAGTAGTCTTTCTGATCTATTGTATCAGCCTTGCCCTTTCATAGGATTTTCTCTTAACTCTCTATTGCTAATGAGATGTGAAGAAGTTTTCTTGATTTCTTTTTCCTTTACTCCTGCTTCTTTCAACTTCTGTGTCTCTGTCCTATTTGTCATTAGGCTAAGCCTCTATATTCAAAAAGAAACTACCTTGGTACCAGATTAATCATATTCATAAATTATTAGAGGGCAGTTCTATTTCTGTTAGATTCATGACTGGTTATTTCTGACTTAATCTTTCTAAGCTCATAAATAAGCAATAGTACTTGTCCATGATTGATCTATAGTCTAAGAAAATAGATCGCTAATATTTTTGTAGGCATCTAGATAGTAATGAGTCCTAGGAAAAACTGTGAAAGGAAAGAAAGGTCAATACTTTATTTATCATATGAAACATTCATTAGTTTTCTCAAAGGCTTACTACATAATTCATGTCAATAATTGTATCACATGACCAACAGGGAGACTACAAGGTTACTGGTTGTTATGATGAAGTACTTACTTCTGTGTATGCAAATTAAGTTTGATATAATTGATCTCTTCTGATTCTAATCTGTTTGAAAGATTTTAATTTTCATGTCAGCTAGCTTTTTTTCATATAAGATGTTCTTTCAATTGTCTTAAATTTCTATCCATAAAGAAGTGGGGGGTGGGGGGTGGGGGGGTGTCAATTATAAATTGTATTTCAGGCCTTCCAGATCTCTTCACCTATCCATGGTGGGATGAATGTGATATAATGGGCATGTGCTATGTATTAGAGAAAGAAAAATATCTTCTCACAGCATTTTTCATTCTAGATACTGTGTTTCTTGTACTGAAACAAATTATCAGAAGAAATGCATGTTGTGAAAGATAGTGGAAAATATCCTTCCCTCATTTTTCCGATTTGGTGATACTTCTTTGGTATTAAATCTTCCTGACTTGAATGTTGTCTGCTTTCAGTAGCTTCAGGCCTGCATGAAGACTAAATTCCTGTTAATATTTTCATAGTCTTGACGTCTTTGAGATATCATTGTCTCTTCTGTGAAATTATTCCGGCATTTGCTGTAACACTTTGTCCAGACTTGTAACTAACCTAGCAGCGTTAGTACACCTGATACTTCAGCATTTTCTCTTAAACATATCTTCTCTATTGGCATGTAAAATATCTTTAATCAGAAACATGTCTTTCATTTTGGACTTGTATATCTATTCAAGCTTTTTTCTATAATTCTTACGGTTTTATATTCTTTTGGCACCACACCTATTATTCAGGATTAGGCATTGCAAGCTGTATATACCAAAGACAGTACAAATGGACTAGGAGATGAATTTCAGAATGGGTAAATGCGTATGGGTAACTCTCTATATACAAAATGACAGGCTCTAAATTAGCTATTACTGAGGAAACAGATCCAGGAAGCACTGTGTCCAGTTCTCTGAAAATGCCTGTTCCAGCACTCAGCAGCAGGCAAGAAGAAAAACAGAACATTGTGATTTTTTGCTAGGAGAGTTGAGCGGAAAAAACAAAAACAAACAAACAAAAAATGCCTATTGTGAATTAGTCTTGAATATTGCCTGCAGTTCTAATTATTTCATCTTTAAAAGCATATAATAGAACTAGAAACAGTAATAGATGCCCAACAGAGATTATTAGAGTGGCTCCCATATGAGGAAAGCATTAAAAACTGGGACTTCTCAACACAGAATAAAAAATGACAGATTGGCCAAACTGAAAGACATTTATAAAATTATGATACTACAGATGTGTGTAGACACAGGATATAGGAAATGACTTTCTTTTTACCTCATAAAAACTAGTGAAGGCAGAATTAAATTATTGAGAAACAAGTTCAAACCAAAAAAAAAAAAAAGGATGCAGTATAACCTGTGGAAACCCAATAGATAACAGATTCATAAAGAGGTTAGACAAATTCAGAAAATGTAGGTCTTCCAGTGGCTGTTAAAAACAAGAGGCCAGGTACAGCCTGCAGTCCTGAAAACCCCTGCACTATTAATTATTGGAAGTCAGAAGAGAAAAGTAGGAAAAGGAATAGCAGCCTTGTAGTAATGAGTAGTAATGTAGCAGTTCTGTAGTAAATTCTTCTTAAAAATAATGTATTGAGCACTATTTGTTATACTACATACACGACAAGTCCGACCAATCTAGGAATTATTATGCAAAATTACTTACACAAGATATAAATCATGTATTCCTTTCCCTAGAACAGTTCATGGCTATTCTCCTCAATGGCATCCATTTACGCAGAAATATGCAGAACAATTTTCAGGTAAGATTCTAGTGAAATGGTTTTTGTAGGAAAATAGGTGCAGTTCAGATATACACAGACTAAAATGTATAAATAAGCATTATCTCCCTTCTGGCTAAAAATAAAATGTATGTGTAGCCTTTTTGAATTGTTGCTAATAAGTATTTTAATGACTCAGTAGGTGAATCACTAACAAAACTTTTCTGTTTCTTAGAAATAGATGGTTACAGACTTTTTTACATACATAATATATATGTCACATCTAGCTCACCCAACTGCCCACTGTTATTTGCCCTAAGTACACAGAAGTGTTTCCAGAACAGAGGTATGACTGCAAATATCTCAGAACCATCAGTGCAAAGAAAATACAATGCCTTGAAAATGCAGAGAAACAAGACTTCTTGTCATTCTTTAGAGCCTGAAAGGAAAGGTTTGTCCACCTATAGAGCGAACTATGTTGCAAAGGAAAATGCAGTGACTTTTTTTTTTTTTGCTACTATTCATGATTTTAATCTCCTTGTAAATTTGAAAACAATAGTCTGAAAAGCTACCAAATATGTTTTTCTTGGGTCCTCAGTGGTCATCCAGGTTTGAACCTCAGAGTTTAGAAACAGAAAGAAGAAAGTTACATTTTCTGTGAGGATGGAATACTCAAAAAACACATGAAAGGTACATAGCCTTAGAACACATTATTGAAGACAGATCCACGTATTGTTCTTGTTCTTTGTCAGACTCTTCAAACAAATGGAAAACCTTATTAAACTATGGACATGGAAGTCTCACTGACTCAAAAGAAGAGCTGTTCTGATAGAAACTTCATCTGTATCCTATACAAGTCAATGGAAAGACAGTCTAGAAGTTGATCCAAGGGCATCATTCATGTGTCATTCGTAAGTAGGATATCTGGATAATTCACATTTTGCTTCCCCAAAAGTAAATTTATGTAACTTTTGGCAACAGAAGCAGTTAACACTAACAGAGAATTTCTTCCCTATTCTTTTCCCTTGGCATGAATTTTCTCCTAACCTGTCTGTATATCGTAAGAGAGGATACCTATGCTCTTCTTTTCCCCATGTGACCTGAAGTACCTGAGTGCACCTATTCCCTCACTCAGTGTGTGTCTGGTGTGTAAACAAGAATAAATACATAACTGAATTTATTCACATGACACATATCTGGTCATATGAAAATAAGGACACCATGAGACCCTTGGGAAAACAAATGATAGAGAAGAGCCTGCAGCCTTCCCAGAATATCCACCAGCCTCTCCAAAAGAGTTATCAGGTTTGCGTCCTGCTCGCTTTCCACATGTGAGTGAGCTTGGGAAGAACAGTAGCATAGACTGGGACAAAAGCCAAACTACTTTGGCAGCAGCAAGTTATCATGTAATGTAAAGAAGACCATATGGCCTTTTTCATATTGTAGCTGGAATTTAGCCATGACCTAATAGAACAGGAATACAGGGCACTGGCATATTGCATTAGCATACTCCTACTCTGTTTGTTGACGTTGTTGATGAAAATGTTTAAATACCATCAGTTCTAAAAACAACACTTGAAAGACTCTATAACTGCCTTTCTCCAGCCCATAGCCCTTCTTTCATTAGAGTTCCATGACATTTCTCTTTCAGGCAGTTCATCAACCATTTTTTAAGTTCATATATTAACTCCCGTTGCTCATTAATGATGTGTACTTTCAGGCTATTTAATTTCAGCAATTATGTCTATTTATACACCTATATGTATTTTTCTGTCTCCAAATGATGATAAAAGCTTCTTTGACATATGCTGTCACAAGAGTCCTATGATGCTTAAGCACACATGTCAAGGGCTTTAGCTCAACTTAGTATGACCTGCTAGTAATTGCTAAGAAACAAATAGCTAGTGAAAAACAAAAAAAGTGAAAATATCATGCCTCCCACGGGAGGAAATTCACCTAACAGTTTATTATAGTTCATAAATCATCTGCTTGCCACATTGTAGTCAAGATAAGAGATTGGCAATTCAAAAGCTCAAAGCTCAGACCATTTGAATAATTTGGTAGGCAAACTTGTGTGAACAAAATTGAATCTCTTCCATTCTCCTGATGGCACATGATGCTCTGCTGTGTCTTGGAGCACAAAATAAGGCTGGCACAGGAGAGAGGCAGATTCCATATCCACTTTGTCCAGTGAAACAAACCCATGGCATCTGTGCATGCAAAAAATACAGTACAAATGACTGAAGTGACTTTAGAAGGCCTGAAGGGATTTGGATAGTATGCAGCTGGGGAAAAAAAAATATCCTTGCAAAATCAGTGCAATAGGTCTGAACTTATGCTATCTCTTAGCCATTATCTTAGCAGATACAGGTCTACAAATTGTCAGCATTCTACATCTGTCCTGTAGATTAAGATTCACAGTCTCTCTGCAGTTGATTTTGTAGTAGAGATTTGATACTGCTGATATCATTATTTCACCTTTAACCATTTATTTTGTTATACAACTCTGGGAAACTTAATAGGAGTTTTGTGTTGAATAATCCTTTTACAAAAGATTGGTTGAAAATCAGTGAAACATAAATGTAAAAGCTGCAGCTGTATTCTGAATGACAATATAATTCTCAACAGTTTTATAATGCAGAAAACTGTGAAGCTTGAAATAGAGGACTAACAAAGGGTGAATTTGGTCATGTATTCCCAAAAGGCCTGGAGGTGAAGTTCAGATCAATTTCAAGTAACTGTATGGCACAGGTATTATTATATTTGGTTAAAATATAACTGCTGCAGCAAATAAACATATCACAAACCTTTACCCCTATTCTTTTTGTGTGCCTTCTACAGAGAAATAATCCTTCATTGTTGGCTGTCTATCCCTTTTTGCAGTCAGATTAGACTTTCCAACCTAAGCAATGGTACTTTTTAACGTATTTTAATGCAGCACATGGGAATATAATTCCTACCACCATGAGGGAAAAATTATGTATCGATGGACAAAATATTTGTTTAGGTCCTTTTATTTGTAGGAAATGATGTAAAGGACAACATGTTTATAAATAAAATTGACTTCTGTGTACTGTTGAGGAGAAACAGAACAGCTGCCATATGGGTTTTGAAAATACCACCATTTGATAAATGTGCAACATAAGCAGCATGACTTCAACAAAATTAACTTTAATTTTTCCATCAGCATGAGAAGAAGTTCAAGATTAGTTTTGCATTAAGCAATCAATTCAAGGAGAATAGATGAAGAAGGAAGACCTTATAAATGGAATTCACACAAAAAAAGGAAACCGATTAGACTTTATATTATTTTTTCCCTTTAGTATCATTCACATTTTTATCATTCACTTAATATAGGACTGCAAGTCCCAGTCTGATAATCATGGAATAATGAATAGCTTTCTGCTAGATAGTAAACACAAAAAGTATCGCTCTGTGTGTACATTGTATAAATACATAGAGATACAGTTGTAAGCAATGTTATGCCAGAACCTCCTCAGCTTTGGCTGGTAGTTGTGCAGTACATGCTGAAAATAGTGCCTTGAAAGCTGCAGGATTCTTCTGGGTATAGATGGAGTTGTCAAATTAGAGTGCAAGTCATTGGTAATATCTGAACTGAAAATTCTGTAGGAGGAACACGTAGGAGGCTTTTCAGGCTACATGGATGGCACCTGAGTTTACAGAAAGGATGATCAGTTTTTGTTGAGGGTTATCCAAATTGTATTTTGTATAGATTTCAATAAAATATTACACCAAATGCTCTGTTATAACACTTATTCATCTACGAAACAATTTATTATTTTTAAGGTTTATAATCCATATGTTCACATATTTAAAAATATATTCTAAGTTTTCAATAGAAAAGTAGTTTAGGTTCTCCTCCAATTCATAGAATGTAATTTTAAAATCAGAATCATAACTCTTAAAAAATTTACTAAAATTTTGTGCATTTTGAAAGTGGAGACGTTTTACATGAAATAGAATGCTTGCATGAAGACATTTTTATGAGATTCTTACAGAGAAAGCTGCTGAGAAATCTAAGTACTTCTCACAGTCTAGACTATTTTACAGGATCAGATATATTGCCCACTAAGGACAGCTGAAGCTAATTCTAGCTGTGTTGTAAAGGAGTTCCCCTAGGAGAGAAAATCCAGTGGCTTTCTAACTGCAAAAAAAAAAGTGTGATTTTAAAAGATACTGTGGTATACTCAGTCAAATCTCACTCATTTTAGCTTGGCATTTGAACAATAATTTAGAAGTTACAGATGAAATTTTCTCATAGTTTTTAAAGGATACAATCTTCCCTGGATCTCTTGTTAGTATATGAATGCAATGACTCATTCTAGAGAAGAAATATTAGCTATCTTATTTCTACAAGTGTTTGAAATGATAAGATAGAAAAACAGTTAATGAGACTTCTTGAGGAAGAATATTCCTTTATCCAGATTCAGCAATCTAGAGAAAAAATAATTGTTTTCCTATTTACAAGCTTCCAGTCTGGAATGAAGCAGATTTGGTTTTATTTTTATACAATCACAAGGTTATTTTAAGTTATGTGTTTTTATTGGGTATCCAAAACCAAAGAACAAGTGACCATGTTCTGCAGAGAAATGTGTTTGAAGACATGAAGAGATACAAGACAGTTTACTAATGCAGATGATAAAACACTACCTTTATGGAATCCAGAATCCTGAAGTGAAGGGCAAGTGTCAGGAGGATGGAGCCAGGCACTTCTCAGTGATGTCCAATGATAGGACAAGGGGCAATGGGTGCAAAATGGAGCATAAGAGGTTCCATGTAAACACAAGGAAAAACTTTTTCACCGTGAGGGTGACAGAGCACTGGAACAGGCTGCCCAGAGGGGTTGTGGAGTCTCCTTCTCT
>WTSP01027275.1:0-40804 GCA_025331215.1 Actenoides lindsayi | reverse complement strand
GGAGGACAATAACCTTTCATCTAGAAAGGCCTCTATCAAGAGGATGTTTCTGCTCTGAGAAGTAGGTACTTCAGGAGCAAACAAGGTAGCCAGTGTGGAGACTGTACCAGGCCAAACTGGTGCAAAGATCTCACAAAACCCGTTGTCTGAAATAGCTCCTGTGGCCCGGACCGTGTCTGTCAGGTATGCCTGGCCATGCTCCTTTCTGGGCAAAGGAATGGGGGGTTAAGTAGGGAAGTTGGTGCTCCATTTCTACACAGAGGTTTCATACAGAGAAAGGCACTGCAGTGCATGTCACAGCCCCTGGAGGAACTGTATGCTGGGACCTGAGTAAAATACAAGAACTGTACCAGAAACAAAAGCTGTGGAGGGGCTGTGTGTGGGCAGCATCACTCACAAAGCCACTTGCATCCATGACTAAGAAAGGAATCGTGGAAATCTGAAGGTATAGGTATTGGACCAAAGGTGCAGGAGTGTAAAGAGACTCCATTAATACGAAATAATTTTTATTTTTGTCCTTGCCACCTTCTTTCTTTGCCCGTACCTGTGGGGTTTTTTTGTGGTCTTCCAGGTCGTGCTCTTTCTAATTAACAGGTTATGGTAAGTTGAATGGCTTTGGTGTTTGTGCATCCCACCATGCGAACTTGTAATGGTTGTTCCTAGGTGATGCTTTCTCTTTTGTCCTGTTTCAGGGATGTGTGTTTGTGCTTTCCTAGTGTTTGCCCCTTCAGAGCAGCTCACCTCTGTGTCCTGCAGCCACATGGGCCAAAAAAAAGGAAACCCATCATAAATATATTGGTGAAACCTCTGTGGGTTTGTAGGTATTATGTATAGTATGTAATTAAAATAAGAAACAAAATCTTGTACAGTAGGTTCTTTGAACTAGAAGTCCTAAAAAAATAGTACATATAATGGATGCATTGTATGAAGTTTGCATTTGAGCATGTAAAAAACACCTACAGCAGTTCACATTACATAAACAGACCTGCAATTTGAATCTGAGAATGCAGCATTATCTTCATATAAAATGTAAAAGTCAGTTATAAGAAAACAATGTTGCTTGCCCTCCGTTGGCATTCATTGCACTTCTCTCCATTTCATAGAAATCTTCCTTTCATTTTGGAAAAATCATGTTTTTCTTGCAATCATTTCAGCTTGTTTTTTGGCATGCTAGAGTGAATTGGAATTGGATCTGCCCAGCAAACCGTCACTAGGGAAGTGACTATGGTAACAAAACCACTTTTGCAACAAAGCAATGGTGTATGTCAAGAATCTGTGTTTTTAAAGAGTTATATGAGACTGCAGAACATTTCAGAGTTCTGGAGCAAGCCTTTCTGATAACAAGCATGCTGAAATGTGTATGCTTTTATCTGAATGGTGGTTTTAAGAAACAGTTGACATCTTGTCCTGAATTGTGCATGTTTTGCTACCACTGCCAAAAGGTAGTAAAGGAGGCAAATGTCACAAAGATCTACCCTTTGGACTTTTACAAGCCTGTGTCATTCACATCAGTAGGCTGCTCTTTAGAGAGGTCATCACAGGAGCAGAACCTGGGGTTTTAAGCTGGTTTGTGCAGGATATACTGGATGTTCAACGATCCACATTGTCTATAGCTGGGAATTTTACTCAACATACTCTTCATATGTGCTAGCACCAGTGGGATTCCTACAGAGAGAAGGCTCTGGCAATTTTTTACATGAGCTTAGTCAGCTAATTTAGCTAATACAGTAGTTAAATGCACTGGAAGGTGTGGAGGTTTTTCTAAGTGGGACCTACTATAGGTCCCCAGGGAATGCTTTGGTGGTGGATTGTCTGGGGTGAAGGATTCCTAGCGTCACATAGAATAAATAACTTTTTTTTTGGTGGCTACAGTAAAAGAAAAAGTTTTGTTTCTTGGGAATGCAGAGGTTTCAGATCTCCCATGTTTCTGTTGATACTGATTTAGATGGCATCCAGAGCAAGCATTGGAGGATCTAGCAAGAACTGTTATTAACTGCCTTTGTAAAGCCCAACCCTGAATTATTACCTATGCCAAAGTCTCATTCAACTCTTTCTTGAAATGAAGATTTGCCAGCTTTTGTTTTGGTTTTTGTTTTGGGGTTTTTTTTGTAAAGCTGCTGTTTATTGCAGCACATAATATTCAAAGTTAGTTGTTTTGGAAAATCTAAAAAAAATCAGGTAATAATGTGTCAGCTAGATCAAAAGAGCAAATGATGTTTCGGAGACAGGAACAAAGAAACTGATACATTCACAGATGCAAGCAGGGTTCCTGATGCTTTCACAGAAATGCCCAATCTTACCAAAAAGAACCCATCTTTATGAACATTTTTGGCAGCGTGACTGGTATTTTACACTTGTGTGTGAGATGTACAGATACAGTTGACCAGTGATGAGTTAAAAAATGTTATTGATCAGAAGCCATCTTTAAAGAGATGACATGCTTCTGCTGCCATGTAGTTATTTTAGCTTCTTAGTGGTAATGATACTCCAATGGAATTGGATTTTGCCAAGAATAAAAGTGTAAAAGAATGACTACCAGGCCATTTCTTGGACTGGCACCAGACCAGAGATGATCACAGAATCACAGAAAGTTAGGGGTTGGAAGCGACCTCCAAAGGTCAGTTGAGTCCAACCCCCTTGCCAGAGCAAGACAAAACTGGAGCAGATCATGCAGAAATGCATCCAGACAGGTCTTGAAAGTCTCCAGAGAAGGAGACTCCACAGCCTCTCTGTGGAGTCTATTCCAGTGCTCTACAACTTTTAAAGTAACGAAGTTCTTCCTCCTGTTGAGGTGGAACTTCCTCTACTCTAGCTTGAATCCATTTCCCCTTGCCTTATCACAATGCACGAGTGAAAAGAGGTTGTCAATGATGTTTTTATAACACCGGGAGACTCAAAATTACACATAAAACAATTAAAAAATAAATATGCCAAGGAGCAAGCAACATAATTGGAGTTCACTCTGCACTTCAAGACAGGAAGTAGACCAAAGTCACATGGTCTTCCTTTAAGAAATGCCAGATTTCTCATTTGTCTCTTAATTCTTTCACCCTGTGCGTATATATTTCGGTATCATTACATGCTGAAATTCAATATTCTTCTGTGATATTCTTCTGCCTTCTTTGGGCTACAGTGTGGATGCCCATGGGGGTAGAAAGAAACATGCTCATACAGTCATGGATGTGGTTTCTTATGCTTTGCAATGCAGAAACCATTTCAAAATATTTTTTTGTACATAACAAGTATAACACAGCCCTTTTTTTAAACTAATACTCCCAAGGCCGTGTTAGCAAGGTGTCCTCAGCATGTGGTAATTGATGAGAAGGGGCAGAGGCTCGTTGGTGATGGGAAACAAAAGCAGCTGGTGGAACACAGCCCCCAGCCCTGGATGACTTACCTCATGATTTATCTCAAGAAATCATCCACTCGAAGTACAAGGGGATGGATCATTTTCTGTAAAGGTGAACAAGGTGAACCAGCCGGTAGCTCCAAAATGTCAACTTCTGTGAGGTTCAGTGGTGGTGTAAAGCACAGGAATGTTGTCAGAAATATTCCTGTGATATTGAAAATACTAGGTTTTGTGACTAGTAAGGTTGGGGTTCATCGAGTCCCTTTCTGCCAGAGAAGAGGGGCAGATTAACATGAGCTTCGTCCTCTGCTCAGCTAGCTACTTTGTTTAAACTTCTAAGAATGTAGTATCTCAGGGTTCCTTACTGTTTTGTTATCTTTTGGTTGAAATTGCCATTGGACTCAAATATTTATGGGACATTCCCAGGTAGGCACAGAAACATACACACCCAGGGCCATTCGAAACTCCTATCCTTGGGAAACCTAGCTAAAAAAAGACTTTCAGTACAAATTGCACGAGACAGCTTCACAAATCGTCCAGGGTTTTAGCTGAAGCTGTAGGACCTTATCTACACTGATCTTAAGGTCTGGTTCCTTAGGGCAAGCAAACTGACTACTGAAGTACAATGGTGATGGAGCTTAGCATTACAGCATTATTCACCTTTATTGCTGGAAGACAGCCAAATGACTCCAACCTACTGTTGGTAAGAGGTTGTGTTTCTTTTATACTCACTAATTCCCAGCTCTTCCAATGGACACTGGTAACCTGTAAATAGATGCATTTTTCCATCCTGTGCCTTTAATAACCTCTGCCTTTTCCTTGCTGCCAAGCTACTGCTCTCAAGTGAGAAATGTTTTCTTTTTGCTTTTCTTAAAAAAGTAGTTAAAGGGGGAAAATATGGTAGTTAGATTTATACACCTTGTTCCTAAGTTTTGGGTTTAATTCTCTTTTGAGGCATTGAAAGAGGTTTTAGTATAAATCTAATGTGCCTTGCAAGCTCGTATGCCAAATTCTTTTTTCTTTACCAGAATTAGTGGTTAAATGTGGGGATAGAAGCTCAGTGGGAGACAGGATGTGCTGGCTCTGGACTAAGATATTGGCAGCCTGCAGTAGGTGGCTCTTGCCTCTGCATGTAGTGGGGTTTAATGGCCCCTGCTACAGAACTTTGTGCCAAGAGCTGGCAGCGGGTTCCTCACTCAAGACTGTGGCTTCCAGCTCTCAAAGCAGCCAGGCCTTGGTGTGTGCCATTCAAATCTGGCAGCAGCGCTGGGGTTTGTATTGGTGGCATGTGTTGAAGGACTCCAGATGCACGAGGGTAGACCCTGCTATTTTGGAACACAACATTCTGAAGGAGTTTTGTGTTTCCACTGCTTTTGGTTTGTTAATGACCGCTCCTCTACTCCGTATCCTTTTTTTCTCTGCTTGGAACTGTACAGTGTACCTGCTTTTAGTCCATGTGCCTAAGATCTGTGCGTGAAGTATCTGGATGATGCATAAGCTGTGTGTGCAGATGCTAGAAGTCAACAAGAAAAAAATGCCAAAGACTAGTAAAGTCTTTGCTCATGTAATAGAAGGCAAAGGATCCTTTTTATTTTTTCACCTAAATTCTTGTTTCAATGCCATGTTGGATGGGGCTCATCCTGAATAGTGGCTCGTACACTGTAGCTGTAAGGAGGGGTTGTAAAACCTCTGCACCAATGGAACAACCGGGTTCAATTACCGACTTGTGAAAATCTTTGAGAAATCAGGTAATGCAAAAACACGGCTCACTGACGGTTTTCAGAGAGTATTTTACACTACAAACTTGCAAAATGTATTGTTTTCCTTGAACTGATTTCTGTGTATATCCACAAAGCTGGCAAGTTCATTGGCTTATGTACTTACTCTCTCTATTTGTAAAGTCTGGTGCCAGTTCATTGAATTCAAAACCATTTAATGGGGTGCGTGTTTGGAACACATATGGCTGTGAGGAACTGGTGAAGAACATCACTCATTTGTATTCCCTTCTAACTCCTAACAGTGGGCATTGCTGCCTCCGGTGGTGATCAGTGTTTCTTTCTGTACCAGCTGGCATTGGTAACAATCGTCTCAGTACCTGCATAGACTCTGTTGTCTTGTGTATCTTGACACTTAAAAGTATGAAACACTTCCAGTACAAAATAAAATTTAACCTAGTTCCCTTTCAATAAAATGCTGTTAGGCAACATAGCGTAAACTCTTAGGAAAAAACTGGCAATAGAGAAGGAAAATGGATTTGACACAGATAGGAAAAGACTGACCTATTGCTTCTCAGTCACATAGGCCTTGCTAGCACTTCACATGTGGCTCCTTGGCTGGAGCTGTGTCATGCATTAAGCAGCTGTATGGGAGGAGGTAACTCCTCAGGAGCAGTGTACCCAACGTCACCAATATGTTGTAAGACTCAGACGTGTCTCCTGTTACTCAGTGGAGTAAGGAAATCTCTAGGAAACTGTGCAGAACTCTCCTCAGGTCTGTTCCCAGACATCCATCAACGTTTAGGAAAATGTATTGCAATTACCAGCCATAGGAAACCTGGGAGTCAAGAAAACTGGCCACTCTTGGGCTGGGATATCCCTCAGTAGTTGCTTCCAGAAATGAACACATGTTTGTTTTCTACTTTTTAATACAAAATTACAGATGGCACAATTGTTCTCATCAATTTCAACTTTGCTACTTTGTAGAAATAACAAAATTCCAGCTAGATCCAATCAGTTGATTCCTTAGTTGGAAACTCAGTGCTACCCTTTCTTTCTTTTGAAGATCTCTGCCTCCTGAAGATGCGAATTAACTTCTTGAGTGATACTTCTCACAGGCACTATGAAAATGCTTCTTAGTATAACTATTAATTTTGAAATTATGCATGATGTAATACATAATCCCTCAAATAGTTATTTCTTTAAATGTCTTTAGACTCTAAATGCTGAAAGACTGTGACATTACTACTTGAAGTTGTTTTACTGTCTTGTTTGGAAGAATGTTGCTGTGTGCTGCCAATATGTGGTGAGAAACACAGCAGGACTAATTTTTATTCCACTTAAAAAAATAGATAAAAGCAGGTACAGAAGGCTCATGGGTGTTGAACAAACTCTTTGTAAAAAGTCGAGGTATAGCACTGTGGCTGAAGACGCTTTTTAAGAGCAGATCTGTGCTATTCTGATCTGAATATGGTGAGGCTGGATTTGGTTTTGTTGTTTTTGTGGTTTCTTTTTGTTTTGGAAAGCATATATCTAGAAGTATTCAATGGCTGGGTATCTTACCTTGAGCACATAACATTATGACTATTGCAGTTCTTCAGAGTTAAAATTGAGAAGGAAAAGAAACAAGTGTATGGTAACATTATCGCATAAATTAGTGGACATAATACATCCAGTAAACCACATTGAAAAGAATAAATGTGATGGGAAAGACCATTCTGGACCACTTGTCTATCGAGTTAACATCAGTCAAATCAGGGATTTTGACTTTGATCTGGGATGCCCTTCTTCGTAAGTGTCCTTTTTTATGAAGTCTGTGCCTGTCCAGAGCACTCCTACTGTAGAGGTCTCTGCTGCAAGTGGCTCTTCTGTACTGCAGGTTGGCACTGTCATACGTGTACGTGGTGGCTCGGGGGTCACGGAGGCTTGTGAACACATCTGAGCTGCTGACATCACTTCGTATTTCAAGTGGGCTGAGAAGCATGTTTCCATGGGGATCAACCTGTGTCAAGGAAGGAATGTGAATTAGACAAGTTCCTCAGCCACCCCAAGGTGTTTCCCAGACAGATGAGTACCTCCTGACTCTACTGCTGAGGCACTCCTGGTGCTACAGTGACAGCCATGTCTTGTACAGTGTTGACAAAAGCGAAGGGATACTGAATACACTTTTCTGACTAGTGCGAAATTAGGTATTAAGCATCAAAGTACCTTCCATCCTGACCTGACTTCTTGATCGGAGACCTTTTAATTCAGTCAGTTATCTCATCCACTGTAAAGTAAGACTCATCTAATTTTATCCTTAACTTAGATCATGGTCTTTATGAAATATTGATTTTTAATGTCTGGTGATCTGACACCCAAAGCTTTCATGTACTCAGGGTGAAAATAAAACGTTGCTGCCTCTGCCCATTTTATTCAGCTTTATACAGTTTTAGTGCTGTAGGTTAGTTTCAAAACCAGTTTTGTAACAATGAGTTCAACATTTGAAGAGCCTCTGTCATCTCCATCAGAGGAGATGGAAATCCCTACTCCCCACAGCATACCATTACCTTGGTCATGTGCAGATAGAATAATCCATTTTACTCAATGAAACTTCACATTGAGTTATATTTTTATATGTTGGTATCATAAGCAGTCGTTTTCAATATGTTTATCACTTACTTTAGTTGTGCTGTTAGTTAGTCAAGGCACTGTTTTAAGTACCTAAACAAAGAACTGGAAACTGTAACTGGTAGGTACTTGTCTGGTACGAACAATTATATATGTGTATATATAAACCATGTTAATGTCATTGCCTTTTTTTATGTGTGAATGTGAACTTGAAGGGCTGCATTAAACAAAGTGTTTAGCTTTTTACTCATCTTTAATTTTCTACTTGTTTGCAGTAAAACCTCTTTTAGGGAAAGTTTTTTTGGTGTTTCCAGGATGACTCCTGACTTCTCCATACAGACTTCATAGATATTTCAAATTCCCAGATATTTAAACATCCACTGTAGCTCGTACGAGGGAAATACACAGCAGGACACAGACCTCTTAAATGCAACTTCAAAGATTTTGCCTTGAGGCTTGAGAATTAAAATATATTTTCATAAACTGTGGTGTTGGACCTATCCCAAATATATTACAGTCTATAATGCGTTTATACCAAGGGAAAAAAAAAATTGCTTATTGACAATATCTAGTCTTGTGAAGCACCAGTGTTAGGCAACGCTGTGTTCGCACTCTGAGCTTTACATTTTTATCGAGACATAGAAGAGCTAGGAAACAGTATAATAATCTACAGCAAGTTTGAAGTATGTTCAAGAGAAAACTCCAAGCAGAGCACACAATGAAATCCGGTCTCTGGGGATTGCTGCAGAGGAAAGCTGGAAGCCAGAGAAAGCCTCGATTCCACCTGGCAGCGTGGGAGATGTTACTTCCCATCACTGGAAGGAGAAAATGTTGTGTAATGACTCCTGGCGTATTTATACTGTGCCAGACTAAGCACTTACTAGCTGAAAACAAAGAAGCGAAGCAGCTATTTGTACAAAAGCCACCCAGGAGAACCGTGGGGAAAAAGTCACTACAGATAGAAAATGTTCTAGTCAGGTTTAGCTACTGATGCCATACATGCTGAAACGGGCATTCAGTGGGAACACCCCAGCTCCCACCAATGTTTTCTTGGTAAAAGTTCACATACTCTGGCTTAGGGAGGTCAGCTGGTCACACAGCAGCATGGTGTTTTCAATCTTTGCTTCAGATACGGGCTACCCAGTTTGTACTTTTTAGGTCTTCAAATTTAAGCAGAAGAAAGATCCAAGCTAGGGTTTTCTACTCTCCAGAAGACTGACAGAACCATGGGACTATTCATTACTCCTAAATTCCGATGTTTTCTGTGGGAAAAGCAATGAATTCAGAGTTGTCTCCATGTGAAAAAATTATTTTTTTTAATTCTCAGAGGTTTTGATAGGTCAATTGTTTCCTCCCAGTTTTACAAAATAGCTCTCTGAGCTGTCTTTGATTACATAATCTAATGTTTAAACTAATTAACTTCAGTGTTATAATAGTAATAACAGTAGTGCAGTTATGGCTTCTCTTATGTGAAGGCAACTCATAACTGCTTACAATCTGAAGTGATTTACAAGGATGTTTCTGAAACTAAAATGCCCTGATAGTTTATTATAAGCCAAGCAGCATATGAAGTCCTGCTTTAAGTGTTATGAATGAACCTGCTATATTTTACAATGAGTATTTTTAGATCATTTCAGGTGGGATGATTTGTGTACATCATTAAACAATTCAGTCTTTGAATTGCAGCTTATGCAATCCAGAGCAAAGGGCCTTACACTGGTCTTGAATAAACTAGCTCAGAGAAGTATAAAAGCTCTTCTCATGTACCTGGGTCTAATTCTCCACCTGTGTGACATGAAGCTGGACTAATAATTAATTTCCCACATAGCTAGAAACCCTTTCAGAGTTTATTGAAGTTCACTCCAAAATATTTTTAAAACTTGTCCAGCTGAGGTTTTGTTACCGAAGCATAGAAATTCTATAAATTCCCATAGGAATCTGGAAAACATACAAATTGTTAAGAGATCCCCAAAAGAGACTTGTTATTAGTTTTATTTATGTTAATGTTAGAATGAATTAACAGCAAATCTACACATATTAAAAGCTGTAAATTTTCTGTCTTAATATCTTTTCTGTCTTACTTAATATGAGGTTACCTACTTGCTGTTGGTCCTGTGCTGGAGGAAGCCTGTGCATCAGAAACAGCAGCAGTCTTTAACCCATTCCACCCCATGTCTCAGAGATGAGGCTCTTTCCCTGTGTTAGGGAGGTACTGCAGTTGTATGCAGTCTTTGACACATTTACATCAGAGTGCATGACAACAAATGGGGATGGAAGAGATAATGCTCCATCTACTCAGTTTTCTGGCCCACTAACTATCTGCCTGCTTAGGAGTAGGGTGTCTCAGTCCCCTCCTTAGGGAGGAAGGATGAGCCATATGAAGCTCAGAATATTCTTCTGTGCTTGGAGGTAACGCATTTATTCTTTCAAATACCACCTTGTTGTTCTTTAACTGGAGTGCCCTAAATTTTATTACATAACTGACCATTGCACAGATGAAAACAGGTTTTCTTGCTTAACAGATATTCTGAGCCTAAATGTGTGTTTGCATGAACATATACATTTTTCCTTGTTTGTACAATGTGTAAATTTTGCCTGAAGCTGTAGAAAGCTGAAGAGCTGTTACCTTTTTTGTCTTTTGAACATATCATGGAGAATACGTGAGTAGGTTGTCAAAACATCTAAAGCTGATGTTGTGTTAGTCATCTGGTATAATTATCAAAGTTTAAATATTCTCCAGATGCATGTGATGCTTCTTATAATGACATTTGTATCTATATTGAGTGTGTATCTATATTGAGTTTATAATATTGAATGTGTATCTATATTGAGTTTATAGACTTGCATTTCTTCCTTTGCACTGGAACTATCTAAAGCCTAAATCAGCACAGATACATGTATATGGATCTTCATCAGTGATGGAAAAGCCTTGATGTGTGCTCAGGAAACATCATAAAAAGAAGAAATAATCTGTGTTGTGCTTATTTAGAAAATGAGTTTTCTGATTAGGAGCATCAAATGACACTGTAAGTGTAGAAGTAATAAAAAAAAAACCCCAAAACAACAGTCCTGTGTTGACCATATAAAAAGTAGTCAGTCAGCTCTAAGGGAAGAGCATGTTGGCATTCCTTGCTCAAAGGCTTAGTGCTGTCTGGAATGGGTTTTTATCTACCTACTTTTTTTATGTTAACTGTTCAGAGATAAAAGTTAAGAATTTTTTTTATTTTTTTTTTTCTCAATAGGCAAACATCTTTTCTTTCTCTTAAGATGAAAGATTCAAAGCCATGTTACTCATACAAGCTGTCTTGTTGGAACAAATGCCATAGTGTTATCACCATCTGATCTGCAAAGAAACATGTTATGCTCAGCAGGAATATAGTTATTCAGGTGTGGATTTACTTGAATGTTGAGCTAGTTGTGTGGGTGTGTGCTCCCTCCTTTTCCTCTTTCCACAAGTCCCTCTACTGGAAAATTATATGTTTTCCTTGGAGCCTGTGGCTGGTCTCTGGCTTTCCATCCCAGGTATTTTGTGTTTCACAGAAGGTTTGAAAGGAAGTTGTGATGCTCTTCAGAACTGAGGAGCAAGAGATAATTTATCAGCCTGCTTTGTGCTGCCATTTATGAACCCCTTCATGGCTCAGCCCCTTTCCCACTCACATTATGTTTGCATCCTAGTTCTTTCTCATAATTAAGAGGCATCTTAAGTAGTTGTATCAGAAGACATCAAAAGTAGTTGTATGCATGGACTATCTAAATATTTTTTTGCTGGATGATTTGTCCTATTTATCCATAATTATAGTATTTTCCTCAGTGACATCTAGCTTTGACAAATGGACAAGGAGATATAAACAGTCTTTATGTTTTATTCAGAAAAACAGAAAGCTTGTTTACTACAAATTAATCTTTTTTTTTGCATATTAGAAATTAAAAAGGCATAAATTGTGAAACTGAAGAGACTGTATTTCCACCTTCTTCAGTCTGTAGAGTAAGGAACAGCCACATATGAGACAGCAGGATGGTGTCATTTTCCACCTGGTCTTCTATATACTGTGTAAATATCGCAGTCAGTTTGATGAGTGTTGCTCACATGTCTATTGCTTTTGTTATCTGGTGAAGAAATTTGAACTCTTTTAGTTGTGGGAGTTGTATGGCACATGGGAATGAGCAATATCTTCACCTGGCACAAAGAGAGGAAGCACTGTTACATATCTTCTATTGGTTATAGGTCCCTGTATGGATAAGTGGTATGGGTCAAGAGTAAAAGGGGAAAAAATATCCTATAGCTGTATATACTTACAGCTGTACTTCTTTTGTGCTCCAAAAAAACTTTCCCCTGCTCTGGTACAGACATCATAATACCAGTGAAACATCTCAAAACATGATGGTGAGGGTCTGGGAGCTGTCTTCACCTGGGATCACATAATCTTACTGTGTCCCACTGCTCCGCTCATGTGCATTCTTCCTGCTGAAGACAGAAAACTGGCTCTGGGACATCAGCATTTCTGATGCTGAGTAAAATGAATGCTCATAAGGTCCCACATCAATATATCTCCAGTGGGATAACAAAATCCATTAATATCCGTTCACATGTGTGTGTCTATGTGTGTGTGTTTATATATATGTATCTAAAATCACAAACCTGTACTGTGCAGGCAGAAAGCAGTCTGTTCACTTAAAGCATTCTTAGACTCAGAATAGAATTGCAGTCTAAAGTGTGAACATATACATACTTTGTACCAGGACTTGTAAGCCTTCTGTGTTCTGTCAGAAAAATGATAATGTATGCATGTGGTGCCCTGAAAAATTCCAAGTGTGGCTGTAAATACTTCCCATCCTATTTTGAGTACTGGTCTCAGTGTAACCTTTGTCAGCATAACATTTAGACAAAAGCTTTTAGTCATGACTTAGGGCTTTTTGTTAGTTAAACAAACTCTCCAAATATCTAGGAAAAAGAGCTTACCTGCACTCTCATCCTTTACACTTTCTCATTCTTTACTCAGTTCAGTGCACTGGGGTCCACGTAGCCAAGGCTGACCTCTGAAGAAGTGTTAATTCCTCTTCGTTATGAACCCTTGCTGTGCTTCTTCCCACCTAGGCTGGATTATTTCAGGAACTGTTGAGGCAGCTGATCCGAGTTTGTGGGTTTTGTTGTGGTTTTTTTTTCCCCTCCCTTATCTTCTGCAGAAATAGATAGTGTCTGCACACAACAATCCAAAACTGTGTGACTTAGCTCCTCTGTTCTGTGGAGGGCAACACTTTGTGGGACCTTGGAGACTGCTGCAAGCCTGAACTGGATTTGTGCACCAGCTGTAATAAAGCATCTCCTGCATATTGGGACAGGAGGTGAATGCGGTTAAGGAGTTTTAACAGGCTCATGAGTTCACTGAGACTGAGGACACGACAACTTTGTTAATGATGCTTGTCTGTAGTGGTGTAGCTGCTGGGACACAAGACATAAAACTTTAGAACTAATAAAATATCACAGAGTTTCTGAAATTCACTTCCTGACATGTATGTAAAATTGCAACCATCTATCAGGCTAGAGTCTTACCTGTTACAGTTTTATGGGTTGATCTCATTCTTCAAGCTGAACAGGGGGCTCAAATGAAGTTCTGTCCATATGTTATCACTTCAGGCCACAACAGTACAGAAGTTTATAGGACAGCCTGGGTAAGATCTCATTAATACTTGGATGTAATACATTGTAGAAAAAAGCAGAGGACAGAATAAAATTTTTGGCTTATTAAGATATGTATTTTCCTCTGAATCAGACTGGGCTAAACACACTTGAGGGCAGGGTTTATGTCTGAAAAACGTGGAAAAAATGAAATAGGTTTATACAAGTTTGCAAGTGCTCAATGATGTACTGATAAATGAAACTTTTCCCTGTTGAAAGAATGTCCATAATATTAATTCCAAGAGTTTGTCTGGCTTGGTTTTTAAGAGGGGGTAGCTGTGGTCTGCTTGAATTTAGCCTGAGAGGGAAATGCTGACATCTGTGAGAGCTGTTCTAAGCAAGCTGCATCCTCCTTGCTTTCCTGGAAGCTCAGTGGTGTGGGCTTCATTCAGGACTCACTGAAACAAACACTGTGTGCCTTCACTTTATGTTTTCAGTGAAGTTTTTATGTGCAAAGAAGAACTATATGAGAAATATTTCTTCTATACCACCTTTTATAGCAAAGAAATATACAGCTGAAATGGTGAATATTTAACTTCTTTTACCCATTGTATTTCTTCTGTGCTTCAAAGAAATACTTGTTCTGAATATTCATTTGCATTTTCTGTAGTTCCTTACTCTGTTTTCAGTTAAAGACAGAACATACCATATGGTGCTGTAATCTCCTTAAAATACTATTCTCCTCTAGACAATCTTAAATACTTTTGTACATGTGTTCAAATTGCATTCATCTCTATCATCATACACATTAACATTGGCACAGCAGAAATAACGTTTGAAAAGTTATCTTGAACCTTTTACCTGGACTCTATTTGTTTCCAGTCTGCTCTTCTCGCCTGTAGCATGTCCTGCCCTGCCTGCTGCCTTTTTTTGACGCTGAGGCCCTTTCCCAAAGAATATGTAGTTTACAAAGGCATATTCCAGCAAGGCCAGGAACACAAACACAAAGCATCCCATCAGGTAAATATCTATTGCCTTGACATAGGGTATCTTTGGCAAGGTCTCCCTGAGGTGGGTGCTGATGGTGGTCATGGTCAGCACAGTTGTGATTCCTGGGAAAGGAAGAAGAACACATTGACTAACAAGACAGGAAAGGAGATCTGAGTATGGAAGGCATAAAGGCAGAATTTCCCAGCTATCATGCACCTTTCATGCAGATGGTTCAATTATGTGACCAGCTATTTAACATCCAAGGGAATGTGTTTTGCAGGACTGGAAAGGAAGATACCCTTGCAGGTCTCCTGATAAGCACCTTCCTTGGCTTTCCATGCTATGGAGAGTGGATGAAATAGCCTTGAAAAGCCCAGGCTAGCATGGCACACCTTGCCTTAATTTTTACAATAACTCTGGTAGGGAACATGGTGTTAGCTGATCTGGATAACAAAGAGTTGATCACTGTTCTTTCTATGTGAGGAAATGCTTCTCACTTTATTTACTGCAGTAGTCCTGCTTGACCACAAAGGGAGGCTTGCATTGCTCTGGAGAACTGAAATAAGTATCTAGTTTTTTCCTGAAAATAGAGGATTGAAAGGAGAAATGGGAGCTTTATGTTAAAGTGATGGTCTGGAATGAAGAGAAAGTGATATATATGTTTGTACCAAGCAGCTTTTCCTGTTAGAGAAGAGCCTATAAGTAAAGCATTTCCATCTCATTGTGCTATCCATCACTGCATTATTTTTTCTGTGTGTGTGTGTTTTGTTTTAGCTGGATGAGATAATCTTTAAGTCTGCTTTAATCACAGATCATTAATGCATCTAGATAATATCTCCAGGCGCAGGTCTAATGAGTTGAATTTACAGAGAGGTGGGACAAAACACAGGTGGGATAAAATGGCTTTATGGCATTAGCATTTGAAAAGCATATTTGCCTTAAAGCACAGAAGATCTTAGTACTTATGGAAAGCTGTAGGAAGGAACACGGTACAGGAAAGAAACAGCTATGTAGGTGTGTTGCATTAAGGGTAAGAGTTTGACGTTTGCCTGCTAGAGCCCCAGGGGCTTGCACCAAAGCACTGTCTCAAAGGCAATGTTTGCCTGTTTCAGAGCCCCACTAAGGACTTGCACTGAGACAGTTTAACAGTTCAAAAATGGATAGGTTTGATTTATTAAAGTGACAGATACAATCAGTTCAGAATTGCCATTAATAAATGCACTGACTGCAAAAGGAAAATCGAGCTTGAGTTAGTAATTCCCAGGTATCATCTGACAAAGTCAGAGGTGCAAGCCTTTGTAATAGAGCTAATATATACGCTAGCAAAAGTTATGCCATATATATTGAATGTGCAATTCTTACTAAGAAGGCGTCCTTGTGTTGGTGGAGGAAGAGGAGCACAACCTACTGACCATCTCTACTACACCTTCAATCTTCTTTCCCCCAGAGAGGTATTGCCCTGGTGATTTTTTTATATCCTAATCCCATCTGTGCCTGCCTTCTAGGTGACATCTGTCATGATTTGGGTGTAGAGTTGAGTAACATACTCATGTATGTTGAGCATGTACTCCCTTAAACTCATTTCCATACTTAGGATTATACACTTTAATATACATTTTGTAATTAATTAGCAAAGGTCTTTGTTCAGACACTGTAGCCTTCAAAATCTATGTCAAAGCTGTTTGCTTTTGTTGGTTTAGATGAAACAGGACTGTTCTATTTTCACAACACTCCCTCTTTCAGACATTTGGTGTGCCAGGTTAGTGGGTCTCCACCCCCAGAGGTAGTACAAGAATCTCATGATCACAACCATCTTAACCTTTCTCCTGTATCATGGCAAGCTAGGCTATTATTCCACAAGATAAGCCAGTCTTGGTAAGTAGTTTGTCCTGGCTTCACTGGGATAGAATCATAGACCTACAACAGCGTGCAGGCCACTAGAAGTTTGGAGTCAGCCAGAGCAGCTGACCAAAATTGGCTACAGGTGTATCCTGTATCATAAATGCCATGCTCAGTATAAAGGAGGTAAAGATGAGAGTGGTGGTTGCTTTTTCCCCCCTCTCCTTGTAGGTTCTGCTTCCTGCTCCTGAGGACTGCTTTCGTGTTTGTTGGGATCACCGTACGTTTGCTGGGCTGAGTATAAGTTTGTTTACTTTATACTAGCATTGTAGTAGTTTGGCAGTTTCATCAAATTTGTTTTCACTTCAACCTGTGAGTCTCCTCTCCTTTTCCTGATTCCCTCTTCCTGGTTGGGAAGGGGTCACTGGGTGATAGAGCAACTGCTCTGGTTTAGCTCTGGATATTGGGC
This sequence comes from Actenoides lindsayi, assembly GCA_025331215.1. NCBI lineage: Eukaryota > Metazoa > Chordata > Aves > Coraciiformes > Alcedinidae > Actenoides > Actenoides lindsayi. The sequence continues at coordinate 24,215 of WTSP01027275.1, read as the reverse complement.
TAAATGCAGACACTGATGCAGATGCTCCACTGATGTCAGTAGGATTTGTGTATTCATTCTAGCCTGAGAGGATGCTTTTCATCATCAATGGAATGCCGATGTAGCACAGTGTAGATACACTTAGATACTTGAACTAGACCTTTACCCTTCATTTTGGAAACAAAATACTTTTGGTCTGAAGACCATTAAAGCAACTGGAAGTCACTCAGGATCCCAACCTACCTTCAGAGTAAGAACTTCAGATACAGGCAAGGTGACACCAGCCTTCGTGACAATGAAGACCCTACACTGCATGTGTAAGATCACAATTAATGCTGCTGCAATGAGCTCTATGGGTTTGGTGCTACTGTAATCAAAGGCAACAGGTATCTATGTAATCCAGTGGTTTTGAAAAGAAGTTACCTAGAGCAACTCTGGCTGCAGAGGCATCATAATTGATCCAAAAAGATACCCACGACAGGATTGTGATCAGTGTAGAAGGCATATAGGTTTGCAAAATGAAGTATCCAATATTTCTCTTAAGCCGGAAGCTAAGTGATAATCGAGGATATGCTCCTGAAAGAAAGAAGTCATATAATGACTAGTGCCTAACAAAAGCTAGGTACTGATCTCTCTGGGCTGGGGAAGAGAGAGCAGCTCTTTTAGCTACCCAGTGCTTACCTGTTGTGAATTCCACTCTCTTTGATACCATCTTGTAATCAACGATAGAAAATTGTGGGAGCTCAATGTTATTAACTCCTGTTACTGCTGACTCTCCTCCATTCCAGTAAAATTCAATATCGTCAGTAGTGTATCCATCTGAAACAGAGGCACAATTTGATTATAGATTTTTCTTTGTGCTTTATTACTTGGCTTAATTAGCTGTGGTTAAAGTGGAAGGAACTGCTGCTATTCAGGAATTCAGTCTTCTGTTATGTGACATTCCTGTTATACAGAAGCCATGTGGCCTCCTTGGTACCCAAGGGAAGCTTCTAGGTATAGAAAGGGAGAAGACAGGAAAGGAGAGAATTTAAGATCAAAGATCAATTTTTAGCTAGTTCTAATAGTACTATTTTTTTTTGTTCAGGCTTGAGTTGCTCAGTTTACTAACAGACTGGTAAAACATCAGCAAAACTTTTAAACTCTCTAGGAGGAGCTCTGACAGCAAAAACAGGTTCAGTTCCCAGCTTTGCATTTGATTTCCCATGCAGGCTCTGACAAAATACAGAGTTTGCAGCCAGTGGAGGCAAAGATGATTCTAGAAGTAATCAGGTGCCTGTATTATTACCTGACAATGTCTGTTGGAGCTGTTGGTATCCCTTTGATATTCATGCAGTATTTTATATTTTAATTAGACCATGCCATCTTTGATCTTCTGTTATCACAGAACTATATCCTATCAACTTCAAAACTAGCACATTTCTTCTTTCCTTTTAACAATGGTGTTGATTATTCATCATTTAATTAAAAATTAATTTGCCATTCTACCACTGAGAATGTTAACATTGTTGTTACCATTTTCAGAAACATTTTGATAAAACTGAAAAGTAACTGAGTTTAAAAAACCCTCACAATTGATGACACTTTTGAACTAATATATAGTTCCAATTTTTGAACTAATATTTGCTTCCAGTTTATTAAATTTTACTACTTTCTCCAGATGTCTACCGAAGGAGAGAACATCTCATCTATTTTTAGGCTTTTCCTTAAGGTGTTAGTTTAAATGATAACACAGATCAAGTAAAAACATGTGTTTGAACTCAAAGCTTTAGAAAACTCAACAGCAGTTTTGCCAGCTTAACTAACTGTTGCACCAGAAACTTTGTCAAGGGTTAAAGCTGGGCTGACCCCTAGACAGATGATGACAGATGCTCTCTATTAATCCTTCTCCCTTACCCTAGGGGAAGAAAAATGGAGTAAGGGAGAGAAGCTTATGGATTGCAAAAAGAAAACTAAAACGGCTTTCATGAAAATAATAACAATAAAATGAAATGTTTACAAAACCAATATCAAACCCAAGCCTCCTGATGGCAATTATGTCACTGTCATCACTTATGCTGTGGTCAGGTACTGGGGAAGTCCCAGACTGGACACGGTGGCAGATGGGAATGAATCTGGAACTGGGTTTGGGAACACATGGATTGGCATCAAAGGCAGAACAGAGAGAGTCCTCTTTGGATGTCTCAAGATGTCTTTTCCTATGACAGTGCCTGGCAATAGCTTCATCTCTGGAAGGCTGACCATATGCAGAATGGGTCCATAGTTTTCCTGATGACAGTCAGAGAAGCTCTCACAGCTTGCTGTTAGCCTCAAAGGACTGCTCAGAAAGTCTGCAGTTATTGAACAGCTATCTTTTGATGCAAACACACAGTGACAGGCTGAACAAGGTTAAATGGTCACATCTTATTTGCGAACCGCTCGGTGCCATGGTTTGCTAACTATCTGCATTACTTCCAAACCCACACTAACCTTTTTAATATGGATTGCTGCTGTTTGCTTAAAACTGTGCTTCTGATTACTTACGCAATTTTGTTTTGGAAATGAACCATCCCAGGGCTGTCACACAGGGCTCTCTGCACGGCTAGTTTTCAGAAGCCAAAAGCTTTTCAGTTCATAAGGTTAAGATAGTTGCTTGGTAGTGGGACTTCAGTAGCTGCTTTAAAGGCATTGCACACAAAACACGGGGCCAAATGAGCCGTGTGTAGGGTGTAATGCAGAATGATTGAAGGAAGGAATGAAAGCTGCTTTTTGAAAGGCTGAGACTCAGGGAAGGTTTCTCCATTTTCTTGCAAATCTGTATTATAAAAAACCCTCCCTCACTTGAATGTTTTCCCTTTTGTAAAACAGATGGAGCAAACCAGAGGAAATGGTAAACTGTCCTCTCATACTGAAAATGTTGATTATGTGTAGACTCAGTGCCACACAGATGTCCTCCACGTGAGGCAACACTCATGGCTATTTTGTTGTCTTTAGGGACTAGAACAAAAAGAAAGGTGCAGCGCTACCTTGACGTCACTTGCTGCAAAGTCACAGGTGAAGGTTTAGATGTGAGCGTCCTGGATTCTTCTTCAGAGTCTGGAAGAAAATGGTGAACCTGATTCTTTTATGCTGTGCTATCATCACCTGGGGCTCTTTTCACACCCTTCCCTCCAGTTTTGCTCCGATACTGCTGCTTCCTTAGCCATCTCATGCCAGGACCCAGACTAGAGAGAGGAGTCATCTCCAGTCCTCTAAGTCCTGACTTTATTTGCTGTCTCCTTAGGCAGCCTCTGGCAGCCTGTCTACTGTTCCTCTGCCTTCTTGACGTAAGAGAGAACGGTTTCAACACCTTCTTGCAGATAAAATCCTCTTTCCGCAGGGGAATTTGAGTTGTTAAAATCACAATGGTACCAAATAAGCACCCGGGATGTTACAGGGCAGATTTCAAAAAGAAAATAGGTACAGCTTCCTATAAGAGGATTGCACCATGTTTTTGGTACAGTGTGTAATGGTGGTGGAACTGTGCAAAAACAGGTTAAGGGAGTTTGGTAATGTAGGCAAATGTGCTTTTCGCTAGCCTTGGAAAGGTTTCTGTGATTTTTGGCTACTAAATGAAAAGTGCTACCACATGGTTATAATGTCAATCGACCAAAAGCAAGAAGCTTGCATGGAAGATTTCAGCTGATGACGACCCTTTACTGCTGGCAGGCCATGTCTTTAAACTTTACAGACTTAAAAAAGACTTCCAAATATTAAAAAATGGACCCAGAGGGATCTACTGCTCTTTCTAATTTGCTGATTTGTTCCTCAGATTTAGTCCAGTTAAAGCTGTGGGAAATAAAGGAATAGTGATGGTTTTTAATTGGGAGAATTTGTATTTCAGCTCTCTTTTCAGAGGAGTAATTGAGCAGGAACATCATCCTATGGCTTTGTATCGAGAGAACCTCAGTACAAGCATGACTTCCGTGATAGTAATTGTAATAACTCTGCTAGACACTAACAAGGTGTAAACTCTTCCCAAGCAGTTTGTTCCCTGACACGATAGGGTTTTTGTTGTATGATGCCCTTTGTTATGTGTCTTGCACATTGCTCTGGCGTGCGAGAAGCATTGCTTTCATGACTGATGACTTGCAAGTGCAGGGATTGGAGGCCCTCGTGTTCCGTGGGCATTGACATTGCTTTTTGCTTTCCAAACCGGCAAACTCCTAAGGAACACAGCTGGCTGCAGTTTAAAGGCCGGAACTGGTCACAGCTCTGGACAGAATTAGCAGAGGCCAGATCGCTCCTTCTTTCTAAAGTGCACAGTGCCTTCAAGTGAGGAGCCGCAGTGGTGTAAATGAAATATTCAGCGTGGAGCGGCACAAGCTAGCAGGCAATGATAAACCCTCATTTCTGGCAGCATACACTTTGAACATTAACAGTGAAAGAAAAGCTATTTCATTGATGGGGGGAAAAAATGGGTCTAGTCCATATGGTGGCCAGGTCTAACATGCTGATTTGTTCACAGAACTTATCTGTACTGCCCAGGTATTCCCTTGGCAGATTTTTTTTTCCGTGTGATCATTTTCCCTCTGCATACATATCTATGTCACTGCTTTAAAGGGACACCTGCTTTTGAGAGAGAGAGCGAGCTTGGTATTTATAACTGGCTGGAACACAAATGTCATAGAAGTCAGATACTGGGAACCTGAAATATTGCAATTACATTCATAATAACTGTTTTGAGTGGTTGCAACTTTAACTGCCAAAGTCTAGAATTATTTCCCTAAGTATATCAGAGCAGGGCAGTCGTGACGTTTGACTGGTTTAATAACGCGACCCCCCCCTCTAATTCAGTTATACCCCTTCCCTAAAAATCAGAATCAGGTTCTCCGCGGGGCAGTCGCCTGTGGCCGAGCTCCAGGCGGCGGGGGGGGCACTGGACAGGCGTGTGTGGCCCGGCCCGCTATCCCCTCGCCCGGCAGCGCAGGGCGGCTTCGGGACCACGGGGGGGCGCCCGCGCTCCGCGGCGCTGCCCGCGGCCCGCTGCGCTGCCGCTGCCGCCAGCCCCCTTCCTCCCTCCCTCTCTCGCCCCTTCGGGCCTCGGCCCGGCGGCAGCCTGGCTCGCCGTGCCCGGAAAGTGCCATCCCCGATGGGGTTGGGCCTGTTGCCGAACGTGGCCGGGCAGCAGTTAGTGCGCGTTAGCCGGCAGCCGGGTTTCCCGGTAGCGATGTGCGCCCGGTCGCTTAACGTAAGCGGCTGCGTTGAACTGTCGGACTTCAGGCGGAGGATGTGCCGAGGTTTAAACACGTTTGCTTACAATTTCTGGAGCAAACGTGGCCTGATTTCTGGGCTGACATCCCTAGCAGTCTAGCCCACTTAAGCAAACAATTTTCTCAAGATATCTGTGTGTGATTTTGTTGACCTAAATAGTAAAGGATTGCTTGGATATTTTATATTTTCCTTTATTTTATTTTCCTTTATTTTACTTTATTTTCCTTTATTTTCCTTTATTTTACTTCTTTACTTTATTTTACTTTAATTTTTATTTTATTTATTTTTTTATTTTATAAAAGTCCCATGAAAATTATTTGATTTATTTAATCCTTTGTTTGCTTGCGAGATTATTTTCCACCTTCAGAATTATTACGATCTGTTTCATTGCCTAGCTCAAGATAGGAAGCTTCTGCTTCCTAGAAAATAATGTCTACAAATGATAATATAGTCCTTTTGTGTGACAATGGTTCTGCTGGTTTGGTTTTTTTTTATCTTTTGTTGTTGTTTTTGTTTGTTTTGGGGTGTGGTTTTTGTTTTTGTTTTTTTTTGTTTTTCTTCAAGAGCAACAGCTGATGGTTTAAGTGAGAACACTTAGGCAGAAGTACTGCAGATCTAAAAAAGTAACTGGATTCAAGCACAGCAAAAATAGGTTAGGTATAAATCTTGCTATTCACGGTAATGTTGCTGACATTGTGATACAGCCGAGGTTAACAGTATTTTAGATGTTAATGTCACCAGGCTGTTTTATTTGCCACTGCAGCACTCGCCACCTCAAATGCCTCTGGGATAAATAAAGATCAGTATTACATTAACTTAACAAATAAAGTCATGATTCTGCTATTATTACCAATTCCACAGAGATGTGCAAATGGAGCCCCATTTTCCTTCTGATTCTCCAGGGCAGGCAGTTCCAAAACACCCAGCAACAGGGTCTCTGCCTTAGGGATCTGAGTCTAAATAGAGTATTTCAAAAGAACATTTCCACTCTCTGTGCCCCAAATCATTTGGCTTTGTGTTAAGGACATGAGGTTGGAACCCAGCCCTCTTCCATCATCCCTTTCCAAACAACTTAGTCTTCAGAGCTGACTGTACTCTTACTATACAATTTTTCTTGGTTTATACACTCATTATTCTTATGTCAGTATTCAAACAGGTAGATAAAGCATTTCTTCTGCACACCTCCAAGGTGGTCCATACAGTGGTAAAGTCATTGTACGATTCCAGCTTAAACCCACAATGTGAACGGGGCACCACAGATCTGAAGATGTGTTTTGGAAAGCAGTGTCACTAGTTAAAGTAATAGAATTGCTTGAAAAAGCTCCCTGCCACCTGTGTTCAAGTGGGTGTTTGTATCTATTGCTGACTTTTACTTTTTTTTTGGTTTTTTTTTTTTACTGAGAAACTTTCTATAGGCAGATGGCAGATTGTAACTGGGGATATGAGTCAGAATTTAGGCTAAGCAATACTGTCCCAAATGAAAACTTGGTTAGACTGCTGGAGTACTACAAATCGTCAGTTATTTAAGAAGGTTTCTCAAATAAAAATAAATTTAACATATGGGGCAATCTGTTCCATCCCAGTTGGAGACATCACTTCCCATCCATTAGAAGCAGAAAATAAATGTTATTATGCATAATGTCACTCTTGTAACATCCTAATATAGTTCAGAGAATGAATGATAACTTTGTCTTACCGTGCAAACACCTTTAGTACTGGTTCATTATTACTTGCTACAAATTTTTGAACCTCTAACTTTTCAGATCTCATTTGCCAGTGAGACTTGATGCAAGGTTAAAAGTCCTTTTGGAAAAGAATTGTTTGTTTTTCTTCTTAATATCTCTTTAATAGCTAACACAGCAGTTCTCAGTATCACTGAAGTCCCAATAGATGGAAACATTGCAAGTTTCTGGATAAGTACTCAGACTTGTACTGAAAATGCCTTAGTGGTTTATTTGACTCCTCCTCCTAGATTATGCCAGTCATGTCAAAGGACCTACTGAGCCTAAAATAAATATAATTCAGTGCACAATTGGAAACGCACATTAATAGGTTTTACCTAGTATGGCTTTCATGTGCAAGAGTACCTCTCATAAGCCATACTGGGATTTGTATTATTTTACCTGTTCACTACTAAGAGTTTCACTCTCATTAGCTATAAAAAAAAAACAAACCCAAATCAAAGAATTATTAGTAAAGGAGAGCAAATGTAAAATATTGTGCTATTTCTTGACTATTATATGCAGTTGTCTGTCTTTCCCAAAAATAGCTGTAGTAAGTTGACTACAAAGAAGGTCCATGGAGATAATTAAGTATAGATTTGCTTCCATTGAAGGAAGGAGTGATTAAGTCATGATACTTCAGCCTGGACATAAGATGGCTGAGAGAATGTTATGACAAAGATCTGTAAGATCATAAGTTAGCACGGTAAGCTTGAACAGGACATGATTATTCACAATCCCTCACACTTCCAGATCAAGCAAGCAACAAATGGTACATCTAGTGACTAGTTTAAAAATGGGAAATACAACATACAGATAAACTGCAGAACTCATTGCACAAGGTAATGCAAGTGTCAAAAGTTTAGACTTGTTCAGAAGCTATCATACAGTCACAGAATAAAAATCAATCCAGGTTATTAACCACAATGATACTATTTCTGAGGTAGCAAAGTGCAGAACACTTAATGGAGGAGTTTACTGGGGAAATATAAGCATGTGTGCTCAGTTCCAGCTTCACCAGTATGTGCTGCTGGTCACTGTCGGGGGCAAGATGAGTTGTGAGATAAATGTTTCATGTGAGACATGACAGCAGTTAATGGTCTGACATGTTCCACTGCAGTCTCATTTACCTGTCTCATGTCTGTCACATTTACAACTCATATTTCAGCACTGGAGTTCTGATTTATAGCCTGATGTTGAGAGCCTCAGACTCTGCACATCTTTGTGTAATTCATGTAAATTAAATCGTGATTAGAAAACCTTGTTTGTGTCTATGCATTTTGTGTATTAATAAGCAAACTGCATATTGTAACTCAGTGCCCACAATATCACTGAAAGCTCAGAGGTCTCTTATGTGCAAATGTTTAGTGAGCAGTGCCAGGGAACTTAACTTTGTACTTGAGATATTTTGATGACCTGTTGTCTCAAAATTGTAACATGTATGGATGCCCAACTGCTATTAGCAGATCAGCTCTGGTAAGCACAACCATCATACATCAGTTTCTACAGATCTTCAGCTAGTTTCTCATCTTATAATTTAGTTTGAGTGGCTCCGAAGCATGAAGTTTTAAAATGGTGCTTTAGTTACTTTGGTAGTTATAACTGATGAGAATATGTTTGTTCAGCTGATTTGTTCAACTGTTTCCACATTTCCCGCTTTGTTGCCTGTATCCTCGAGTTGAAACCAGGAAAGTTCTGAAGTCACGACACCATATTCTTGTCTAAAGGCCAGTCAACAGTGATCAGAGTAAAGGCTGTGCGTGAGGAGATCAACCCAAATAGTTTCCTTGCTTTGCATCCAGGTTCACTTGCTGCTGGTACCAGACTGTCCTTGAGATTTCAGAGCTGGGAAGAGAAGGGTTGTTTCTTTCCAATAGCAAGTGTCAGAAATCTGAATCGTCTTCTCTTGCTTTTGTTCTGAGACACCTTTTCCCTGAATCAGTCCTGAGCTTTCTCCTTCTTCCATTTTTTCTTCTTCTTTTGAACAGACATTTACACTGGGTACCAGATGTGTCTTAATCTGCATAAAGCTGAAACCAAAGCTCCTGACCTCTTCTGGTGAGGTTTGCCTACTTTTTTTTCATAGAATCATAGGTTTATTCTGGTTGGAAGAGACCTTCAAGATCATCAAGTCCAACCATTAGATCATCAAGTCTAATTCCTCTTTCTTTTTGCCTTCTATGCTTCATTCCCCCCTGATTTGATGAGGGAAAAAAATCCATTTTCAGGAGCAGCAAAATACAGAACACAAACTGTTTCTACTCCAATCCTGGCAGCGCAGGCTAGGAACAACTGACTCAGGATGAGAGACCTTGGCATGCTGAGAGAGACCTGACCTCTCCTGGAAGCCCTGTGTTGCAGTCCTTCACTTCTTTTGCTAATTCAAGGGACTTCCACACCTTCATATGAACCAGACTAGTGTAACTTCTATGTGGAGTTTATAAGTCTGATAGGAAATTACTCTTTTCACCCTTCAGTTTCTTTGTCTTTCTTTCTCATCTGGATCTGCTGTACAATAGATGCCTATCCCAATCTGACCCATAATCCTCTAAGTTTTTTTCTACCTTGAGTTGCTTTACAAAGTTAAAAAGAGAACAACACTATTTATAAGCACATTATGTAAACATTGGCAAGAGAGGTCCAGCTGCTTAACATTCAATTAATTTAGTTCAGTCAATATTGCATGGTACATAGTTTTGTCTGCTTGTATTGTAAACACATCTTGCCCTTGAGCACTTATTTCATTTGGCTAATTAAGATCTACGTTTAAGTGCTCTCATTTTGTTACCAGGCAGAATCCCCCAATTTTAGCTGCTGTACTCAGTGAAAAAGGTAATTGAAAGCCAGGTCCATCTGGTTTGTGCTCCAGCATGTCAGGCCAAAACCTGCTCTTGTTTAAGGCAGCAGGGACTCTGTTTTCAAAAGGACTCAGCCTGCAAGTGACTCGGGACACGTTGTGTTTATTACTTATGCCAGCTCGGCTTATGCAAATACACCTTAAATTTCTATACAAGTACACCTTATATTTCTATGCAAGATTGTGTTCCCTTTTCTGAGACGGTGAAAACTCTTTTAAAATTGTAATTACTGAATTTGGATGTGTACATTTTTCAGAGGGTTAAACATGGAGGCAAGTACAAGACCACTGTACTTGGGAATGAAGTTTTCATGATGGTCTCAGTCACTGCTCTGACTCTGTAAGTAGCTGAATTTTCAATTCATGAACAATTGTAGAATGATTAAAGTTACATTGAGCAACATGAAAATTTTTGTTAGACAAAATTAAGAGTAATTGAGTGAAAGAGACTTTTCTAACCGAAATTAATTTAAAATAAAAATACCAACTATTTTGACTATTGAAAATCGAATATTGACTCTTCTTAGAAAATATATTTTACAATGTATATACATTATGCATATTATTACACTTTTTCTGCATGAATATTTTGTCAAAATAGTTACACATTACTGAGTCAATATCCTTCAGTGGGGAAAAAGCCTTGCCTGAAAAATACCATGTCATTTATGACATTGTTACAGTACCATGAAAGGAAATGTAGGTTTGGCTGTTGTTTTAAACCATAGGTAAATACTAATTTTGTACTGCCAAGAAATAGGAGTGAGAACATCTTACAAAAAACCCAAGCTTAGGGAAAAGCACATCCAGATCTGCACTTTGTAATAGAATTATAGCTGTTGACAGGGGAAAAAAAGGAGCTTCAGACTGAATTCTGGTCTTGATTCTATAGAATTGACTCCCATTACTTATAAAATTGGGACGGCATTTGCTTCCCTTGAGAAAATTTACCTCTGCTAAGGCACTGAGATAAGTCAGCATAATTTTAAACGGTGTGACACATACTGCAGTTCACAGCTGGGCTAAGCAGTGCAAGCTACCAGCATTTCTTGGACTGCCTTGTGTTGCTGAGGCTGAATTTGTGCTAGCAATGATTAGGAACAAAATAGCAGAACTATGGCAGAAAACAGAAAAATTCTGTTACTACTAAGAAAATATACACCACTTGCCATCCATAGACTTTAATACTATATCAAATCAATCCACTTTCAATTTGTAGGGAGACTTGAAATGGATGAAGTAGAAGTATAGAAAGAATGCAGCCTATTTTGGCAACACGTTGTGTTATTAATTTCACCTTGGCAAATCATGATAAGCCAAAGACAGGGGTATGTAGAGAAATGTTAGGCCTTACTAGTCTGGTATGACTATACAGTCTGGCCTGAAAATCATAATCAGCAAGTTGCATGTTCCCTTGAGCAATGAACAGGCTGGGTTCAGGAGCAGCGTACAGTCCTGCACTGAGGAGATGAATGGCTTCTTGGACACCAAGGTGTCCGTGATACTATTGTGGCTGCAATTTTTCCTTGGTCATTCAAGAACGAGTAGGGGATTTCTGTGGCTAAAAGTGTAGGCTAAAGTCAAGAAACAGACTTCTTAGGTGGTTGATGTATGTAGACCACCTTGAATCTCTGCTTAGTATCTGCGGATCTGTGTGGAGGCAGACACGTGGCACATATTCATTAGTGGACTAATATGAGGTGTTAATGGAGGGGGAGATGCTCTATAAGGAGAGGAGGTCCAAGGTCTTACCATCAAAGGATGCTGAATAATCTCCTGTGCACTTAATCTTGATGATACAAGTTCCTCCCCAGAGTTAAATGTGTCAAGTATTTGAATTAGGGGTTCTGTTGCTTTGACCCTAAACATGAATTCAAGTAAGGCAGTCATGCTTGGTGTAGTACGGATTAGAAATGGTAATATGTTAAATAATCATGTGTTTTCTCAGGAAGAACTCTCCAAAGGTAATTTAGTGTTCATAGGCATTTAGAATATCTGTGAATGAGAATGGAGGCAGATTGCTGAGGAGAGAAGCCATATATTCCGAGCTAAAAGTAAGTCATTGAAGGTATTAGCCAAAATTGCACCTCACCAGTAGGAATGGATATATTGGATAGCAGTCTAGGAACCTTTAAGTGCTGCTTCATTAATTCAGACTTGTACTTAGAGTTACTGTGCATGCAGCCTTTCCATTTTCCCTGGCCATCAGCACACTGTGGCTATGCAGCCCTGATCCTGGCATCCAGTGTCTTGTGTGAAATGACTCATTGTCTAAGTCAGTTTCCATCTACATGCTGAGGGACAGTTGTCCCTTGTACAAACCAGGCTTACACTCCAATGGTAACAGGTATTTGAAAGACTGAGGGAGACAGTCAGTCACCTCTGCACAGACGGCTTCTGCATGGCCAGGGGGATATGGGCTTGTAGTCTGGGGAACTTGGTGCTGCTGTTTCCATGGAAGCCTGACAACTAAGGGCTGCCAATCACTGGAAATTACAAATTCTGTAAAAAACCATATCAGTATGAATGAACTCTTCAAACACAACAGAAATGCCCAATGTTTTCTTCTTGAAGTTTCCCACACACTGTGGTTTGCTCATAAGGGAGGATGTTCCCTTGTACAATCTACTCTTGCACTTAATGTTCGTCGCTTTAAGTTCATGAAGAAGATGAATAAATAAAAAAAGCTGTTAAAGTGGTAGCAGAAAGCTAATAGAGGAAGCATTAGGAATTTTATCTGAAGGACTCCATTCTGGTCTCAGTTCTGCAGAGTCAATTCCTGAGGGCTGGAGGACTTGAATGTGAGTATACTGCCCACTTAATACAGCTACTTCATGTTCCTGTTGTCCCAGGTCAGGTAAGCAGTCTTTTAACATTGAGACTTGGGGCGTTGTGTTTTGTTTATATTTATTATTGTAGTGTCAAGGAGCCATAGATATAGATCAACATACAGAATGGATAGGCACTGAACAGAGAATTTCTTAAGATTCATAATACCTGTACGCTCAGGTGCATTTGTGACAAGGCTTCATTCTCACAAATTTAAGTGAATCCATGAGTACCAAAATCTTCCAATTTGTTCTGGGTTTTGTTGTTTTATATAGCAATTCACATCTTGGCAGAAGACAGGTAAATACATAAACTGTACTTATGGCTGTAACATTCTAGGACAACTGCATTATCTCAAAGCACAGTATGCCAGCTCTTCCAAAAATGGGATATGACCAGGTGCAGAGATTATTTTTCCTGCTTCCCTGACTGCAGAAATACAGACTCACTTAAGAGCACAGCTGTTTCCAGAGAAATCAGCTTCTCCTCTGAATGAACCCTTATTTTTGAAAAGCTAGTTCAGCTTTTCTTTGTGCTGTTCCCCTAGCCTGGCGGCTCTCAGAAGCTGAAGGCTGAGACCTGGTGAAGCTGTGTTGGGAAGTGACTTGGCCCCAACTTTGCTGTCCTCTGTGGTCATCAGAGGACAGCCTGGGCCCTGTATTGGTACCTCTGGCATTACTGAGGTGATGCTGAAATGAGAAGAGCAGTTGGTGAGAATAACTATGCATTCCTCTGTGTGCAACAGAAAAGTCCTTAAGGTATACCAAATAGGTGACATGTCTAATTTCATGTGCTCATGCACTGAAATCATTGAGTGTCAAGTATTTGCTGTTAAAATCTATGCATTCATATAGGGACAAAGGTATCCATCTCTTTGAAAATAAAAAGAGAAAGTCATACAGACTATACTATCAGCATCTGAGTAACTTCTGAATTTGTGTGCAGTGTAAAAATACATTGTGAAAGTAAAATGACTGGTTTATAGTCCTCTGGGGAAAGAAATATTCCCAAAGTGTGGAAACAGAGCAGTCACTGTGGCTTAACACTAGTGTACTGTGAAGAATGAATTATTTCAGCTTAGCAACTAACTTAAAAGATAAGTGGTAAGGAATGACAAACCGAGACAAAAATACATTTTAAATTTTGATGTGAAAAAAAGAGAAACATACAGTCCTATTTGGCTACTTTCTCAGTTTCGATATCAACAAGTTATTTGTGAATCTGCCTCTTAGGGTATCTGAAAAACAACTTCCTCAGCTCCACAGCTCTGTGCTAGTATTTCTGTCCTTGTGATGTTTAAATCTGCTGCCGTGGATGCTCATGCTAGAACTTTAAAACTGCTCCTGTTTTGCTGCCAATATATTCTCTGCAGCTCAGAAGGATGGCATTTCAGCTATGTCAGAAGTTAACGTGGGTCTACATGTTGTTATGTGTTTGCAGAGTCTCCATGGGTGAGCCTTCTGAGGGTGAACTTGCAGTGATACAAGCTCAGTGTGTGTGTTCTGCATAGGGTATAAGAAGCGACCTAGGGTATGTTATCTGAATTTGTTTATAAATGATTAAAGTGTGTTTCGAATTGCAAAATGTGTTGCCCAGAGAGCAGTCACTTTGCTATCCCAGTGGGCCATATATGGGATCACACTAGTAGCCTGTGTGTGCTGATCTCCTTTCCTGATCTTACTGGAGTGTGTCCTATGGTACTGTCTTGCTTGTTTTACAAGTGTGCTGTGATAAAGTCTGCTTTTCTGTTTTTCTGGTGTTAACCACTCTTTTGCTAGCATTTGTGGGAGCTAGTTGCTTGAATGTGGCATCTGATCCATGTCAGACCCCTTGTGAAATAAGGTGTTCTGTGCATGTCATAGAGTGGGCAGCAATGGGAATACAGAAAGAGGCATGGATGGAGACCCACCTGCACACTGGCAAATTGTGACTGCTGTGAATTGGATTAAATGCTGAGAACCTCATATCACTTATAGCCGGCAGATTAAGTCAGGATGGGCAGGCAGGAACTCTTCTGCTTTTTGTATTCAGGTAGTTAATCTCAGAAAGACCCCACTGTTTGAGTGATCTGAGATTTGGAACAGATACCTCTCTTTCTTTTCATATTCCACCAAGTTTGCAAGAAATTTAAGACAGAGTATGTATTTTAGAGCAGTTAAAGGAATTGGCCAGAGGCAGAAAAGGACTCTTATTCCCAGTTCTACAATGTAATAACCAGAGACAAGTCAAAGTGGAGAAAAAGGATTTCCCCCTCCCCCCCCCCAGGGTTTGCAGGGGCTTTGGGAAGCAACACATACTGGAACATGGGTTTATGGCTGACATGTCTCACAGGGAAGCAGGGGGAGTCTGACAGGCAGGTGGATGAGAGAAGCTCTTCTTTTACAGATGTGGCAGAACCTAAATGACTGTGAGGGGTGGGAGCTACCCCTCATTAGAAACATCAGAAAGATGGAATCTCTTAAAAAAGGCATAGAGTTTTGTGTCCCTCCAGTTGTTTTTGGGGGTTTTTTTTGTTTGTTTTTTTTTTAAACTGGGATGGTCCCTTGCAACTTGTTTTTTAGAATACTCTGAGCAATGACCTCCTTTAGGAGGTGAGAAATTATGCTTTCTGTGGAAGCAATTTGATATGCTTGGTGAGAAAAAGCAGGATGAGACCAGATGCCCTTTTAGTGATTTTGGATACTTCAGGGGAAAGATATGAGTGGATCCAGCTCAAAGCTCCTGCTGCCTCAGGTACCAGCACAGTCATCCTCATTAGTGAATTTTTATTGCCAGGCATGAATAAATTGCTAGATATCTAGAGCCTGCAGGCAAGCAAAGGAAAAGCTGCCGGGGAAAGCTTGGATTTAATACAGGTTTTTCATCTCTAATAAAAATAGCCCTTTTTGTTTGAGGTGGAGGTTCCTACATCCTTGGTAGTTCAAATGCAATCATACTCTGGATCAATGCAATCTTGTCTCAAGCAGGGAGCTGTGATAAATCCGTTCAAATCTCATTCTGTCAGACCACTCTGTGCCAACAGAGGTGATAATGAATGCTTAGGTAGGAACACAGTTGTTTTTTCTGGCAACAAACTATGTAGAGGTTCAACTGGAGGATTTTATTGATTCACTGCAATATCACTTTAAGTTGGTTGTGCTATCATCAAAACATTACATATATTTAGTGTTAGGTCTATTTTTATGTGAAGCAGGGACATGAAAACAATGGAGTCAGGGCAGAATTCCTGGTTTTTTATACTGTAGCTGACTAAATAAATCTTCCCAATTCACTCTGTTCAGGTTTCTGTGGGCTTGTTCAGTTCACCCACACAAGTTAAGTGGTTTCTAAGGATGCCACTGACAAGGCTAACACGTGGTTTGGTGTTGCAGTGTTGATCCCTGCATCGTACTGCAGCATTACAGTTGTGTGAGACACAGATTTTTGAGACCAAAAGGGACAGTTCTGATAATCTACTCAGACCTGTTGTAAAACGTATAGTGGCTTGCTAATAAGTAAACAACTGCCAAACTGAAGCACGGCCTGATCCTCTCTCTCCTGTAACAATGAAACGCATTTCACTCAAGTTTGGGGGATGCTGGAAGAAAGCACCCAAATGAGGATTTATAATTTGTCTCTTAATTTATTGTCAAAGTGGTGCTGTGAGCACATCGTTTTTTCCCTCTGAGCGAAAGCCAGGTGCAAGCTCAGTCCACGAGGTCGTGCTGTGATTGTGATACTGGCAACTTCAAAGGGACAAAGAGTATTAGAGTAATAACAGTATCCTGTCTTATCTCGTAGATGGTGTGGTGAGGTCAGTACTTGTATTTGTAATGAAGGATGCTAGGGTGGGGCAGCTGTGTGCAGTCAGAAGTCTCTGGCAGACAAGTGCTGGGGGATTTAGCTTCAGCAGTTTGATGCTGCTGTCCCTGGTTGTTTGCCTCCTCCTTCTGTTGCTCCTTTAATAACTGAGATGTGGGTCTGCCTCTCACCCACGCCAGTCCAGACCCTGCAGCAGCTGCTGTGTGCCATGGCACTGGATTGTGAACTGCTGAACTGCCATCGCAGTTGTAGCCCTTGCCAGAGGTTACCTGGTGCAGCAGAACTAAAGGCTGGGGGATTTAACATCTTAAATTGCCAAGCTGACATCCATCAGAGCTCACGTGACAGTGCCAAGCAGTTTGAGTAACCTCCAGCCAAGTATTAAGTCTCTTCTGTCCCAGTATATGCTAATCTGTGAGAAATGGATTGTTACAGATCCCAGCTCTGCTGATGAAGTAGTTCCAGTTATAAAATCCCTTGATTTCATACACAGAAGTTTCCAGCAGCCATCATGGTATTAGACACTGAAACAGGTGTAAAGCCTCTGATACAATCTCCCCATCTGCTGCTGCAGCATTTGGAATAAGTTCAACTGCTTGAGCAAAGCCGTGAAAATGTGTGTGAAGGAACATGGGCAGTCAAAATGCTCTCCTCCTCCTAAACGTATATACAGAAATGTTCTCTGGTTGTCATCTGTGCATACATAGCTTCTGCAGTCCTATAAGATAGCTTTGGGAAGGCTGGAAATGTAATTTTTTTTTTAAATGAGAATAATCTGCTGGTGCAATATAAGCATGAATTATCCCTGCATTGGCTGCTCTGCTGGAGACATTTGATAATAGAGAGGCATTTGATTCTTTGTGCTCTTCTGCCATTTGTATGTAGCCCTTGTTTTGCTGCTATTTGCAGCACCTTAAATTACTCACTGGTGTTATTAAGGAACAATTCTTAGCACTTTAGATTTTCAGGGATTGTCTTTGGATCCCTGTGAGGTGTAATGACTCATTGCCTGCCTTTCTTTACGTTCACAAAGACTGATATGTTCATCTATTCTTTGAGTAGCTTAAGAGCAATTAGTCTGTGGGACTGCCTGGTTCTTTCTGCAGTAGGAGTAAGTGTCCCTTAAAAACACAGGGGAACTCAAGAGAGGGCCAGGTTGTCTGCGCTACGGTAGTGGCGTTCTCTGGCACTGTTACAGAGCTGTGCAGCTCTTGTGGATGCACTGGGGAGCACTTAGCTTTTGGAGGGGAAAATGTGTCTCCACCTTCCTTGATTTAGAAGTGGGGAAGCACCCTGAGACAGGGAGAGGACTTATGCAGATACCACCAACTTCCTGCCACCCTGTAGGGACGAGGGTTATCCTGCAGCTCTCACGTTGAGAGGCAGTGTTTGCAGCAGCTTTCTGAGCTCACATCCACGCATGGTCCAGCCACAGGCTGACCCTGGGTAAATAAGCGAGATAGAATTGAGGAAGCAGACAGGGCTTCAAACGTAAGGACACAGGATGGTGCAGCATGTAACACCTGTGAATTTGAGCGTAAAATGTGTTAACTGACACGCTTTCCAAAGGATGCTGTTCAGGGAAGCACTTGTCATCCTTGTACGTGGGATTAGAAGAAGATAAAGCTCATAAAGTTCTTTTTTTTTTTTTAGGGGACTTTAACAGTGGTGTGAAGAACACATGATCCATCTTGACCATGGCCTAGTGTCTCAGCACTGGTTTGACTGTTAAGCTTTTGCTTGCTGTTTCTATTGCACATTCGTACCGCTTGTGATTGCACTTGCAGGTATGCACCATCCATGTGAGTCATGCATTTATGTCTGCAGAATAGTGGAGATCAGTTTAATAACTATTCCCATTTAAACGCAGGATAGATATTTTACATGCCCCTGCTCATCATTATTCCCCATTTGTCTTATGCTTAAATTCCAAATTCTCATGTGCATTTTCTACAGGCATCGAACACTCCTCATAAACATGTGTCTTCATATCTGAATTAATTTTGAAGGGTTTCTGCTGATCAGATCTAATTTAAAGAAGAAAAGGGTCATCCACTTGGAACAATCATTTGAAACAACTAATAAAAAAGGGAATAGATTCTCAGTGTGAGTTGTGGTGGTTTAATTGTCAAAAATGAAGCCATGCCAATTTTCACCAGCTGAAGATCAAACATGTTACTTCTGTGTCGGATTACATACTGCTGGGAGCTACTAGATTTAGGACTATTGGTATTTCATAGATTTACACATCTGTACAGGTCTTTTAGCTGCCTATGTGTCCGCTTCTTTCTGCATGAATTTAGCTTGCATGATTACTGACAGCACCAAGGATAAAACTGCTGTTAAGAAACAAAGTTAGGATTAAAAGAAGGTCAATGTTACTACATTCCTGCTGAAGCCAGGAAGACTGTAGGTAACAGAAGCAGAAAGTCAGTGGCAAGGGAAACATAGAACACATGTTGTCAAAGTAACAATTACTGTTCAGTGATGGTTTCCACAATTTGTATTGCTCTGGAAGCTGTTGCCACGTGGGTTAAGCCATATAACCATACACAGTACAAAAATGAACAAAACCACTTTCCAGGGCTTTGAAAATGGTCTGGCAGTATGCACAGTACACAGTATCTGTCCAGTGGTGAGATGCTGCTTGCTGTTATATAGGCAGTTCCAGTGATTGCTCAGTGATTACAGGACCACCTTCCCTGGCCCTTTTATTTCAGGAACAGTTCTACCCTGGGGTTTATTTAATTCCTGTTTCTCCCTTTCTTTCAAAGGGATATTTTTTTTAACCAATAAAATGTTAACAATTTGATTTTCATCCTCGCTCTGTGAAGATGTGTATAGTGGCACAACAGAAAACTGAATGGCTGAAGTGCAATGCAGGAGCTGGAAGGCCAGGCTGTGGATGAGAATCTCATAAACTAGTTCTGTCAAGGAAGAAAATATCACATGCCTAATGCATGTGGCATGAACAGAGAGGCAATGGTCACAATCACCCTCTCCACTCTGCCCCCTGGTAGCTTTCAAAGGGATTAATGGGTATTACTAAGTGCAGCATATTCAGGACAACTGGCTTACTTGTACTCAAATGCCTAAGAAAGAACTTCCGGGTATGATCAATAACTTTCAAGAGTTTTAGAGATGAGGAGGAGAAAAGCTGTGGTATATTGGAAGGTATATTTTAGGTGGAGAATTGTCAAAGATACCAGTGCTCCTGATGCATCTTCTACCTGTGGGCTTTCAGTAGAAGGTAAGCATGCTTGTGCTTCTGGAAAATCATTCAGTTGTCAGTAGAACTGATCTAAATACTCATGACAAGTAATGCACTTTGCCAATCTTGACCTGTTGGCAAATAGTGAATAAACTTTTTTTGTTAATTTCTGTGGATCAGCTCAACGAGTATTAATTTATCAATGTAGGTATCTTTGGAGACATGAATTATTTATAGCAAGTGTTCAAAAGGTCTGAAAAGCAATTTCCTTTTGGGGATGTGTTACTGGGCACATGGATGACATGGTGTTCTCTCATTCCTGATTGTATTAGCATTTTAATTGCTAATTCCAACTGATGCTAATTTTGATTCTTGATGAGGTCTCAGTGGTAATACAAAGTCCATTCTCACTGAGCATTCATCTCTACAAAGCTTTGTTTATGTGAAAGCTTGTGAATAAAGAGTTATGAGCCAGCCAAGTGTCAGTCTGGTTTCATTATTTGGGCTGCTAGCTGGTAAATGCTCATGTGCTTTGATCAGCTCTAGTCATGATAGGGCTGGAGACTTCAACTATCTCCCAGGAAATAAATTCAGGTATGAATTCAGTATGAAGGCAATTTCAATGTGAAGTTGCCCATTTTGATTGCTGTGGTACTCTGTATAGATATAAATATATACCTCCATTTCCTCTGCTGATCAGGTAGAAGAGTTACTGAAGAGATGTGTTATGCATTTTATTTTGAAAATAGAGAGATGACTCATTCTCAAACACATCCATTGCATGCCTTAGTAAGTTTAAACCAGAAGATGAGCCAAGCAGCAGGAAGCAACAGTAAGAAAACTGTTTTGTGCCAAAAAAGGCAGGGAACTATAAAGCTCAAGAATAGGTATGACAACCCATGGGAAGGTAAGTAACAATTACCCGCTGCCTCTGCTTCTCAGAAATGAGAAGAAAATGGTGGTATGTGTGTTCATACACAGGGGTGTGGGTTTGCAGGGCTTCAGTCAACTCAGAGCAATGTAGATGTGGACAGGCTAACTGAAAGCAGATGTACAGGGAAAGCTAAGGCATGTTCAGCTAACACAAGTATTTATTACATGGATATCAATTTGACCCAGCTTGCCACACTACTGTGTCTGTTAATGGGGTTTAATATGGTGCATAACCAGTATGTCCTTCCAGAGACTTCCCTGTACATCTTGAATGGTGAACAGAGAATAACCTATTGTGGTGACTTGGGACTGCAGCGGTGCTTCAGGGGGAACCTTAACAACACTGTCTCCCTGCTTCTATTTATGAGATGTCTGCCTGCTATGCCAAAAAACTAGGATCTTAAAAGACACCATTTTTGAATCTCTAAGGAGATAAATGAGCATGCTCTGTTCAGACAATGCTCTCTAGTAAACATAATTTTCATTAAGCCAGTTGTGAATATTTACTTGATTGAAATCTTTTGCTGGTGGAAAAAAAGATTTGTTGTTCTGAACCTGTCAGAGAATTCAAAAGTCACTATAAAATAACAGTCCAGGAAAGGAGCAAAAGCAAATAATTCTTGGGGAAACATTTCAAAATTCTTACCAAAGAAATTAAAATCTGAATGAAAAGCTGCACCTCCACTGACTTGTATTAAGCCTAATATTGATTCTGCACTTACAAAGAAACAAATTATTATGGAGAGTAATTTTGAAGGTATGTGCCCATTTCAATGCTTTAAATAAGGCATATTTCTGGTGCTATCAAGTAGAGATTATAAACAAGTATAAACATTGGGCTGAGAGTCCATCTTTTCTCTCATCAATGTTCTAGACTGACTGTGTTTTGTTCAGTGTCTGACAATCACCACCTCACAGATATGTTGACATATATTACATTTATGTGTACACAACTGATGAAACCCTCTGCATTTCAGAATAAATGGACATCTTTCCCAGCAACATTTTCTAAAGCTCCAAATACTGTTGTCTTCTTCAGTTCAGATTATTTCTTTTATATTTGTGTTACGATACTATTAAAATTTTTGTACACGAATATTCCATTGATTTGACACTGTGAAAATATTCTTATTTGTCAGATCTAAGCAAGAGAAAACTAATGGAATTCTTTTGAAAAATGATGCTGTGATGTTTTGAGGGATTTAACCTCTTTCTATTCCATAGCAAAATCTTATATCATGAGTTTCTGCAGAATGAAAACTGTATTTACTGGACTTCAGAGAACTTCTAGTTCCTTGAATGGAATGTGCTACAAGCAATGAAACCACTGCTTTTCTTGATGACATAGGTATTAGGAAATTACTTTCGTTAATCCTCAATCAGCTTGTTTCTCTGTTTATTTAACAATCCAAACTGTCCATCAAAACAGAGGTTCAAATGCTAAAATTATTCTTTCTCTTCAGTAAACTGAACCAAAATACTGTATTTGGGGAAATTCTTAGAAAACTGCTGCATTATTTTGCTTTGGGCTCTACGCAGTCTGAACCAGTTTGTTTAGACAGACTGATCTGTGGTCAGTGGCAGCAGATGGTTTGACCAACAACAGAATAAAAATTATTTGCAAAACCCATGATAGGTATTTCTCTGAAGTCTAGCATCATAAAAGACAGGAAGACTACATTAAAGACAAAGATTTGCAAGTGCACACCTTGATCCTGTGCTCATGGAAGACAATGGTAGAGTTCTCATTAACCTTGGTGCTGAAGGATCAAGTTGTTTCCTTTTAAAACCTCCAAGTGTTCTGGTAAGAGCAATTGATATATTCTGCCACCACCATGTGGGGCAGATATAAATCTTTATGTTATAGATGAATACACGAAGGTAAAGTAATTAATTCAGATTCTGTGGTGATAAGGCACTGAAGATGGACAGTGCTTGGTTGCTGTCCTCTGATTTAATCATCAAAAAATACTCTTCTCCCTTCTTTGACAAGGGATTTCGAGAGACATCGTACAAGCTTGGATCAACCAATATTGTGAATTAAACACATTTTGTGTTACGTATTCTAGAATCACATTGGGTACGTTCAGTGTGTTAGCTCACAGGACGCACAGTATTTGAACAACTTGCTCCTGTTTTACCTAACCTGTGAATGTCTTTCAGTGCACAGCTGTCATTGGCCAACCCTTTCCCTCCAATAACTTACAACTTTCAATTTCTAGTGTGCAATTTTGTTCATCCAGAGGATATCTGCGTAGATCCATCATGCAAGCAGCTGTTGTTGTGATCCTGTAAGAGGAAGGTGAAAAAAAAAGAGATTTGAAACGACATTCTGTCACTTTGAGAAGGCAAGATTTTCTGCAGTGCTTTTCTATTTGTTTAAATGCAGAATGGTTATGCACGTGGATTCCTGGCATACAGGATTTACACAGCTTATAAGGCATTATTAAATAATATATATGGCATAATATACTGTTTACAGTATAAGGTATCAGAGTGTATGCTGAATATCGTAGAGCAGGATTTTGACTGAAAATTTCATGTGCAAAAGCGTACAGTGTTTTGAAGAACATTTAGTAAGATTTCTACTTGGACATATTATTTTTAATGTTCTTAATTCAGATATCTTCGAATTGTTTTGCAAATTGTTTTATTTATAACTTGTACTGCTGATAGCTTTGCTTTTTTCATTTTGTTGTCACCTACTGCTGTTCTAATTTTGTTTGATAGGTATGTGAATTTTCATCCATGCTGTGGAAATATTTCTAATATCTGATTCATTACTTTTATGGTTTCATAATCAGTTTATCATTAAGAGTATTGAACATCACCTCTTAAAAATGGCATGATGCAATCAAACGTTTGTGAAATATAATATTGTATGGTGGTTACATAATGAACATTGAGAACAGCTATAACATAGGCTGGGTCTTCCAGATCCTTGATCCTTCTAGAGGGCATGTAAATTGATACTCAGTCCCTGAAGGTATTTTCCAGAGCCTAAGCCTTTTTGCAAGGCAGTTCCTGTCCTTTTGTTAGACATTAAATCACAGAACATCTAAGCAAATGCTTGCTGATAAGCCTGTGACACTTAAGAGAAAGGTTAACTGACTGCATGAAGATAGGTGTCAAATTATAGCTTCTTTTAAAGATCCCTTTAAGAAAGACACTCATAGAGGTGCTCACTCTTACAAAAGTGAGTTTGCACCTGCATTTGCCTCTCTTGTGATAGATGGATTCTTGAATCATAGAATGGTTTGGGTTGGAAGGGACCTTAAAAATCATCTAGTTCCAAACCCCTGCATGGGCATGGACACCTTCCACTAGATCAGCTTGCTCAAAGCCCCATCCAACCTGGTCTTCAACACTTCCAGGGATGGAGTATCTCCAGCCTCTCAGGGTATCCAGTTCCAGTGTCTCACCATCCACATAGTTCACAATTTCTTTCTAATATCTAATCTAAATCTACTCTTTTGCACTCAGCTGTTGTAGAAGGCCACCAAATTTGTCAGGCATGATTTGCCTTTAGTGAAGCCATGTTGGCTGTCACCAATAACCTCCTTATTTTCCATGTGGCCTAGCATAGATTCCAGGAGGATCTGCTCCATGATCTTGCTGGGCACAGAGGTGAGACTGACAAGCCTGTAGACCC